>CAUYQG010093827.1:0-15280 GCA_963574415.1 Tarsius wallacei
CGCGCTACCACGCCTGACTAATTTTTGATTTATTGTAGAGATGAGGTCTCACCAAGTTGCCCAGGCGGGTCTCGAACCCGCGGGCTCAGGCAATCCACTCACCTCAGCCTCCCAAGGTGCGGGATTACAGGCTGAGCCACCGAACCCGGCTTGTAATATGTCTTAAATATTGATATTAAATATTTATTTTTAATTAGTCTATATTTAAAACTATAGTTATGGTAGGAAATTATGATTTAGTGTATTTAGGTGTGTATTTTTGTTCCTTTCCTTAGTCTTCTGTTAAAATGCATTGCATAATACTTATGTTTTACATAGGAAAGCAAACAGTCTTATTCAAGATCAATCAACATTTTTAAAGCATTAAATTCAGGTATTAAAAAAATCAATATATCATCATATAAAGGTGAGTCCAAAAAAATCAGATCCACCAGCCTTTCATTATACTTTTCCAAGGGTTTTTTTTAACACGTATATACCTATACATGAGGACACTACTTCATGTACCTTATATTCTACCATGATTATATTCAGATAACATATTTAAGATATTTAAGGGCCGGGCTCGGTAGCTCAGCTTTTAATCCCAGCGCTTTGGGAGGCCGAGGTGAGTTGATTGCCTGAGTCCGCGGATTCGAGACCCGCCCGGGCAACTTGGTGAGACCTCATCTCTTCAATAAATCAAAAATTATCCGGGCGTGGTAGCACGTGCCTGTAATTCCGGCTACTTGGAAGGCTGAGGTGGAAGAATCGCCGGAGGCCAGGAGGTCAAGGCTGCGGTGGCCGGGAGCGTGCCACTGTACTCCAGTCTGGGCAACAGAGTAAGACTCCAACTCAAAAAAAAAAAAGATATTTAAGATAACATATTTAACATTCATGAGCACCTACTATATCAACGAGTGTTTCAGTGTAAGCATTGTTTATTAAACTCAGCTGCATTTAGACTGTGCCACTCACCACGTAAAGATTGAACATTTCTAATCCAAAAATCTGAAATGCTCCAAAATCTGAAACGTTTTTGAATGCTGACATGACATTCAAAGGAAATACTCATCGAAATATGTTTGATTTTTGGATTAGAGATGCTCAACTGGTAGGCATAATGAAAATATTCCAACATTGAAAAATCTGACATCTGGAACACTTTTGATCCCAACCATTTGGATGAGGGATACTCAGCCTGTACTATTGGCTAGTGGTCCTCATCAACTAATGAGGTAGTTTGCCAAACAAATTGAGATATACCTTGAAGTGGTTAGAAATAAGTGTCATATTTTTTCTTTTCCTTAGCTTTCTAGTAATTCTAAGCTTTACCTTTAATAATAGTTGCTTATGGATAATCAGTGAATTTAGGAAAATTTTTAATATAGTAATGAGATGAGTTTAAGAAAATTCCAGATGTGGCTATCAGATATCAAAATCAATATGGTGAAAAATAGGAACATATAGAAACTTGTAGATTCTTTATATATTTAATATAAATGGAAGCCCTTATTTAAATTTTAGTAGAATGATACATTAGGAAAAAAATGACATATTTGGTAAACATTGCCTTTAACTTTTGATCATACCTGTAAAAAATATTTTTTAATGAAAACTAAAATTAAAAATATTGAGTCACCATTGATCAGCTTTTATTGCATAATATATCCTAGAGCATGCTGGAAAGAAACAAAAAAGACAGACCTACTAGTTGATCAACAGTTATTTATTATGTTTCTATTATTTACTCAACACTACAATTAGGTGTGGATAATAGAAAAAAGTATAAAATGTTTTTATTTCAGGGAAGTTAAAATTTTACTGTTTGAGCTGCTGAGAGAGGTTAATTGAATAGCCAAATTGAACTTTAAAGGATGTTCCTGGGAGAGGAATAACAAAAATGGAATTAAAAAAGTGACAATGAGGATAATGGCCCAATTAAGTCAGAAGGAATGTCCTAAAGAAGTCAGGGCACAGTAATAATAAATGGCAGCTATCATTAATTGAACACTTATTACACTAAGTTCCTTTAGTACATTAATCTAATTCTCACAACAGTATCCCCTTCCAAATGGAGGAAAAGGCGATCTCTCCTCTCCCTCATGGCCACCTGGGCTGACCCCAGGAAGGCATTAAATGCACCTAAACATTATTGGGTTAGATGGAAAATCCACATTTGATGGTTTAAAAACTTTTCCAAAAGAGAAAGCATCAGGGGCATTTTGTAATCACCCTTCACCTTTCCCTACCGTATCAGGCCTCATGCCAAGTCAGAAGGAAGATCTTTCTATATTTTATACATTTTAAACTTTTATTGCCTTGAAGGTATATTGTCTTGCCAGGTTTTGTTTTAGATTTTACAATTAAAAGATTTTAAAATGTAGTAGATATTGTCTTTTGTCAAAAAGAATGCTATTAGCTACAAATGCAGTTATCTACTCAACTATAAAAACTAAATTTGTTGTGTTGTGCATGGGAGGGTGGTGTCTCAGTATCATCCTTGACCATCAGCCTAGTTTTTGCTATTACACCAATGTGGTTAAGTATAGAATCCACTGTGGTTAAGGATGGGATCTGAATCACAGTCACTACTTGGTTCCATCTTTAACCACAGTGGTGATAAGGGCCTTGGAAGCTAGACAGGAATTTATGTCCAAGTCCTTGCCTTATAGGATTGTATAATCTAATGATTTAGAGAACTTTTGTTATCTAGAGTTTAAGGTACTCATAAAATGCTATTTGGTTATGGAATTAATTTTCTCTTGATAAATGACTGTTCTCAAAGGGATATTGATTTCCATATAATTATATAGCTAGTTATACTCTAGTTTATTAGCAAAACAGTCTTGAATTTTGCAAATTTAATGAATATAATTAATGACTAACTATTCTTCTCTCCTCTGATAGGCTAAGTAATCAGGTTGACCTAGAGCAATTCTTTATACTCATTACAGAACAGAAAAAAAAGAGCTACAAAATACTGTTTTGCATGATGGCTCTATTTTTCTCAGCTTCCAAACTTACGTGCTTGATTAATTTCATTTTAAAGCAATACAGGTATATATTTAATAATAAGGAATAGAGACATTCTAGCCAAAATAATGGTGAGGTAAAATTCCCTTTCCTTGCATGCTTCAAAGTAAAATGATGTCGCTGGAAAGACAAGCACTGGTATTTTAGATATTAGTTATTTTATTATTTAATTATTAAATAAGGGTGTTTTATTTTGTGAAATATAGATATAAAAATCTGAACTATAAGTCATGTTAGGTAATGACTAGTTCCCAAAGGAACTTTATAAATAGCTTCATGGATTAATGTGTTTGCATGCTATTAGCGGCTTACTGTGTGTGTGTGTGTGTTTAGCTGAGGGCATAACCAAGGAATTAACTTCAGGGTAAGATAGTGAAGCCTCCTGATTGATCCAAAAGAGCAACACAACTCTTTAAGCCATTCAACCCCTCAAAGGCAGGAACTGTATTTTCTTTATTTCTCCTTCAATGCCTAGAATAGTGCCTAGACCAAAGGGAGACCTAAAGTTTACCTATACAGTGACTACTTATCTACCTAATTTCTGAATTGTATCTTGGATCTTTAAGATAAATAAAAAAAGAAAAAGAAAAAAGAAATAATAGATGCTTAAAAGGTTTGATTGTATTATTGCGAGTAAAAAGGGAACTTGAATTTTGGTTGCAAAAATGTTTATGCTGCTTTCAGGAATGTATATATTGTGACAAATAAGAATCTTCTGTAATTGAAATAGAGGCCTTTTGGGACCATTGTCAGCACATCAGAACTATTTTATCATACTTAGATTTTTCATGTGTGACTTCTAGAATGTATTTCCCGTAGTGTAAATACAATGTATTCATCTGTTGATCCCTTCTTATTTGGCACCATTCTATTACTTTTACAGATGTCATCTTATTTCCTAGATATCTTCAGTGTGTTCCTGAGAGTAGACATTATAATCTCTATTTTTCAAGTTGGGAGATTGTGACTCAGAATTTAAGTAAGCTTCCCAGTAAGTTGCTTGGTAGTAAGCTCTGGGGCTTTTATTTGAATTCAAGTGGTGTTTCTCTCAAATATCCTTGATTCTAATATTGGAAATAATCTTTGGAAATAGCCAAAATTTTCTGCCTTAAATTTGATGAATAAGATGAGTAGCTAAATTGATCAAACCCTGGCCTTAAAATATAAAGCAATGAGACATGTTTTATTTTCTGGGTCATAAACTGTCCCCGAAGGTAATTCTTTCATCCAAAAAAGGATGTTCACAAATGTTTTCAGCAGTGGCAGAATAATTATAGTAAGGATATAGCCCTTGAGATAACTGTGATAGGTGGTGCAAATTAGGAAGATTTTCTGTTCGTTAAAAAACAAAACAAGATAGTTATTTTATAGTCACATCTTGTGATGCCAAAGTAAATCACTTTCATGTCATTATCTAATTGTATACGTTGTTTTAAGAGATGTAAAGAAATATTATATTAGAGTACAGAATTACTCCATTTATGTTAGTGTGGAACATTTGATAATTTCTGAGGGAAAATTACAAAACTATTTAGTTCACCTCAGTTTCTATAGCACAGCCTCTAAAGTCTCATTTCTTTAACAGGGCCTTGTGGGTGTTCTAAAGGAATGATTGAAACGAAAAGAAATGAGAGAGTCAAACAGTGTACCATAATAGATGAAATGGAAAGTAATTATGTTAATGTTGACTCATTATGAAGCTCTAACCATTTTTACCTGCTCATTTCTGTGTGGAAACCTGTGCAGCTGAGATGCTGAATAAGAAATTTTTGTACAAATGAGCCTAGAGGCATGTTTCTAATATTGGAGCTAAGCCTATGCAGAATTGTAATGAATTTTCCTAAGTCAGTATTTAAATATGCTATCAGAGAAGGTAGTTCTCTCGCCAGAAAATTTGGATTCTAATGTTTATCATCAAATTTTTAGCTGTATATTTGAATCTTCATAGTCACGTATAATTTTCATTTTTTAATTGGAGGGAAAAACTCTAAATTCCACAACACATCTGTATCATATATAGTGTTGGATTTTACACGATATACTCATATAGGAGAAGTATTTTAGATAAACTGTAAGAAAGGGATTTAGTGTTAATCCCTTCCTTACAATTTATAAGGTGTTAGCAGGGAAAAACAATATAAATAAACACATCTTGGCAAACATTTGCTCAGGAGTATTTTGTAAGGAAGGAGTTATAAATTACTCATTCAAGAAGTCTGGACAAGAGGTGAAAATTGTATGTTTATATATAAATACATAATTATGATCATAGACATACAGAAAGATATATAACTCCTTAAGAAGACGGGATTTGGAGTCAAACAGGCTAGATTTAAACCAAGTTTATCTGATTCCAAAACTGAAGCTTTTATTCATGGTTAGAGAATTTTAAAAGTGTCACTTTCCTAAATGCGTATACTATCTCCCCCATTGCACTTAAATGTCTGTCTTTGCTTATATTCTTTTTCTAAAGCATGCATCTTGCAGTCAGAATGTATAACAAAGTTTAATACTCTTACCTCTTGTAACTAAAGTGTCCTGTTTGCATTCTGGAAAGAAAATATTATAGAGAATCTTTCAGACTATGTTAGATCGCCAACTATGGTTTAATTATTTCTTAGAAAAATGGTACATTGTCATTTTTAATTCACAGAGACTTAAATTTTTCCTATGCCAATGAGCAACTTCTAAGACAATTATAATTCCTAAAACAATTAAATGTCTAATTTTTGTGTGTTTGCAAATTGTGTTCAACATTAATTTAAGAACTTAATTGAATCAGAATACATTTTACCGTGAGCATGAACTTTCTTCCCCTGCTGTCAGAGTATGCATGCTTTTAAGTAAAAACTTAAATTTCATTTTCTTAAAATTAATGTTGGTACTTATAATGTTCTTTTGTATTTGGTGGTATTTGATGTCAGTTTTTTATGTTTGGAATTTCTTTTCAATTTTTGTATTGTTTCCTACGAAGATGCAAGAACTAGTTATACTTTACTTTTAACAGTGAAGTCTTGATAGCATAGAATTATGGCACCAGAAGGAATGTAAAAATTTCAGCTAGAGCAGAGCTGTCTGGAAGAAATATAATGTGAACCATATATGTAGTTTAAAATTTTCTAGAAGCCACATTTAAAAAGTAAAAAGAAACAAGTGAAATTCATTTTAATAATATCTTTTGTTTAATACAATATATCCAGGACATTATCATTTCAATGTGGCATCAATATAAAATTATTAATGAGATATTTTACATTTTTGGTACTAACTCTTCAAAATCTGGTGTGTATTTTACATTTATAGCACATTTTACTTCCAACTAGCCACATTTCAAGTGATTGGTTGCCACACATGACTAATGACTACATATTGGACAGTGTAGATCTAGAGTCTTGATTTATTTGCCATTCTTTTATCCCTGATTATATAGCACACTGAGAGTAGTGCTAGTGACTCGTTAAGTGGGATGCACTTTCCTGGTGAGGCATTATCAGAAAATCCAGATGAGAGAAGCTGTCTTCTATAGTTTTAGAGCGGAAATGCATTTGATCCTGATTAGCTTCCATCCTGGAGTTAGGGGAGTTTACATTCTCCACGGAGAGTTACTGATCTTATTTGACCTCCTTATTTTGCCCATGAAGAAATGAGGTCCACATTCATTCCGGGGCCTGTGTTCTGCAATATGCTTAGCCCGCTCAGATTTCTTTCTATTCTGCAGTAGCCTTTCCCTGTGTTGTTTGTTCATTTTTGGGATGTAAGTCAGTTTTCCTTCTGTTTCAGTCTGGATATCTAATGGAAGATTATCACATATCATTAGTGATAGTTCTGTTGACTCTATTTCTTTTATTAATTGTCCATTGCCACTAGCCTCTTTAAATCTCTACCAGGCATTTAAGCAATATTTGGTTGTAGGCTCAACCTAATCAGAACCAATTGCTTTGCATTTTGAGCATGAATTTCCCATGTATTCTCTGTACTGAAAAACATCTTCCCTCCACTTTATTAATAATGTGATTTTTGTTCCTTTTGAATATGTATTCTAAACCTTTGTAGAGTTCCCTTCACTTTCATGCTTCTATTACACGCTTATCAAATAAGATAATGTAAGGCCCATCATGTGAATGTTTATTGGGAACTGAGAAACTTAGAATTGAGAAAAGGAGGCGAACAGAGAAAAGAACTTGGCAATCAAATGATGGCTGGCTCACTATGTTCAATTTGCCCACATTTCAAACTAATAAAATATCTTTTGAAATAATTGCTTTCTTCTCTTCATTCCCTTCCCACTTCCATATTTTTAGACCAGGACTTTTAGAAGAGTCTCCCTCCTTGCACTCCTTATTCTTTGAAAGTGCTTCCAAAGTTATCATTCTAAAAATATAGGTTATCATGTTCTTCCTTGTTGTCTAGCAGTGGTCCAGCACAGCAAGATGCCCAAGGTCCTTAGCAGCCTGGATCCAAAACCTACTTTTCCACCAGCACTACCTGTTATTCCTTTCTTCCGCTATCCATTCCCTACAAACCTGAACACCCAGCACTTTAGCCTTACTCTGTTGTTCATAATTTCTCAATGCACTACAAACTTACCCGCTTCTGTTCATGATGGGTTCCTTCTTCACAGAAGGCCCTCCTCCCTCAAACCGCCCTGAAGTCGAGTGTCATCTAGGTTATTCATAAAGTTCTTCCCTTCCACTGGAATTACTCTTTTATTTGTATTCTCATAACTCTTTTTCATTCATGGATTTCTTGCTTTTCACATTGGTAATTTCATATCTCTTGCTTGTTTGAGAGTAAACTCCTTGGGCTAGAAATAAACACAATTGTCATTTATTGAGCATCTAGATGCTAAGCGCTATGCCTGCTAGGTATGTTTCATTTATATCTACAACTCCAGCACCAAAGTAGGCATGCAGTAAATATTTGTGGAGTTATATGTGGTTTGCAGCTTTTAAAATCTGTTGGAATTCCTTTAGGAATCCTAATTTAGCAGTTTCATATGAGAAGGAAAATGATATGCATTAAATGCCTACTAGGTGCTTTATGTGTATTATTTCATTCAGTATTGGCAATAACTCACTATGTTCAATTTGCTTTGCTAGCATAGGACCTTAGGAAGCCTGTTTTATTGAATGTGTGAAAGCTTTCAGAAATTAACGTATCAGTTATTTGTCAATAAGAAGGGGTTTCAAAAGTACTTGAAAGTATTTGAAAAGGGATAGAAAACTAGCATTAAATTGAGTGGCATAGTTTATGAAATGCTTAAATTGCCCTATGAGGTAGGTTGCCAGAGAATTATAAATTGAGGCTCTAAGAAGTTAAATCACTTGCTTAAATTACAAAGTAAATACATGACAGAAGAACATCCAAATACATGTTTCTCTGACTCGTCCAATGCATACTTTTCCAGATATGCTAATAAGTAGTTTCAATATTTTTCTGTAAGATTTGTTACTCCATTAATTTTATTAGTAAACATATTTCATAAGTACAGCAGTACAAAATGAATTTCAAAACTGCTCTATCAACAGGCACCCAAAATCCACATTTGTAATTTTTTACTGTACTTGCTAAATGAAAACATATTATAATCATTTAAACCACCATCAATCATTTCCTTCTTTTTAATTATGCATAAGTTTTACATAGGTTAGGTGGCTTATTTTTCATTAAACAAACTTGCTTAAAAGCATAATTTAAAGGTAGTCACTGTCACACCTTTTAAATATTAACATTCCTCACTAAGTAATTTTGTTTACGTTTCCTTTATTTTTAAATTGAATTCTTGATTCAGCTTTCAGCCAAATGAGAGAGCATAAAAATAAATCATTTAAAAAATATAAATAGTAGAATTTTCACTGATATATACAAATTCTGAAGATCTAAGTGTTTTTATCAATCAAATTTTCTAACCCGCCATAGAATATATATGGTGATAGCTTGGTTTCATATGGTTTTTGTGGATAACAGTAAACCCGAATGAGTCTAGGAAATTTATGTTAACAAATTTAGCATATTGCAGAGGAATTGCTATTTCACATCAATATACTAACCCTCTCTGAACGCCCCCATTCATTGAAAACACTGAGCATCCCATTCATTATACAAGCCAAAACTCTTAAAAGCTAGCAAGCTTTAACAGTCTCCTTATAATTCAGTTATGGTTATGAAGTATGAAAAATAATATTTTAAGATTTATTTTAAAACACTTTGGTAAGGAAAACGCATTTCTTCTTAGCCCATCATTAATCTAGCTTTACATATGAGCTGGTCCCACTTATCCTGGAAGCAGTTAATCATTAAACATTTTTAATGGCAAAACCTTTCCTTATAAAAAGATTTTTGTCTTCCTGTCATAAATTTCTCATTTTTCTTTCTGGATTTTTAAACTAGAAAATGCTGTAAATATCTTAAGGTAGCACTGCAATTTTTCTGCTAAGTTAAAATGATAACTATGTAACATCATTTGTCCTTCTTTATAAGTAGCATATTGTTTACTAGTTGATGACGTATCTCCAGACATACTGAGGTACTCAACCCTATGCAAATATAAACTGATTACTTTTTACATACAACTAGATTGACTACCTGATTAAAATAACATTAATCCTACTAGCCAAAACCAAGGTTTACTGCTAGTGAAAAGAAGCTGCTATCAAAAAATTAAAGAACATTAACATCTTGATGGACTTTCCCTTTAAGTATATAGAAAATCTTACTGATGAGGCATCATTCCCATTTTCAAAAGACAGGAATGTGTTACCCTTTTCTTTAATGAGAAGATTCATAATTTTTCCCTGTTCTTTTCTCTGTTAAGCCTGATTAACAAATAATTATTCCATTTAGAGAAGCAAAGAAACTGTGCATTTACAATTATTATTTGGGGTTAATTTCATTCAGTGGAGTTCTTGACAAAGATCTGAATATGGCAAGAATAATTTTGTATTTCACCTTTAATTATTATAATTTAATCTTTTTAATTTCATTTGACAAAGTATAAATGAAAGGAAAAACATCATTTATAGTTGAGTGTATAAAGTCCTGGCAGTGGTAGAAAGAAAAAAGTGATTTATATCAGCTAATGCATTTCTTTGGGTCTCTGAAATAGCACTGTATCTTAAATATTTTTATTTGAGCACCTTTAATAAGGCCTGTGATATTAACCAGAGTTAAACTTTGAACTAAAACAAATGTATACATGTGTCCAATTCTACTTATATCCACTTAGTCCAGCTTCTCATTTCATGCATTTAACAAAGCAAGCAATGATAAAATATGCATATCTTGAGTATTATAATTTGTACTTGAAACTGCAGAATCTTCTGGTTGATTGAATTGATAGTGTAAATATTTTTCTAATTAGATATTTAGTGTTCTTTAATGATATTTTGTGAAGTTTAACATTTTATGTAAAAGATAGTTTTTTTAAAAAGAAGGAATCTGACAGAGATTTTGGTCCTATGTTTCAGAGCACTTTAAGAGTTTATGAATTCTGTCTGAAATCACAATTGCCTTTGGTATGCCAAACTTGAGTTCCATGGAGTACCTGTTTTGGTGCTACCGTCTTTGTAACTGCTGGAACACTCAGGTTTAGTGAAATCAGCGACTACGTTAATACGCCTTTCTTGGGAAAGGATTTCCTGGCTTAGATATATCCCTTATATATGCATTGCTTCTTATTGCCCTATTGTCGTTCTAGTTGCTACCTCTCCTTTATCCCCATCTCCACTCCATGGCCCTCATTTTTTGCTGCTACCTTTGAGGTGGAAAGACAAACTATAAGTCAAGCTTGTGGCGGGAGGCTTAAGTTATTTCAAAGATCTAAAGAAGAGTAGTATAGAAGAAGAATCAGACTTGTTCCATGTAGGCCCACAAGGAATAAGTAGAACCAAAGAATAAGCTACTGTGAAGCATGTTTTGCATCAATAAAAGAATTAAATAATTGATAACCTAAGATGCCCAGATTTGGATCAGCTGCCTTAAGAGGTACTGAGTGAAATGTTGACAAGGTAGTGAAGTGCAGTAGAAGGAATGTGTGAGCTTAGAACCAAGCAGATCTATATTTCAATTTTTGCTCTTTTTTTTCTTCTTTTCTGTTTCTTATTTTTACTTTTTAGGTCAGGGTCTCACTCTGTTCCCTAGGCTGGAGTGCAGTGGCATGATCACAGCTCGCTGCAGCCTACTGCAGCCGTGACCTCCTGGGCTCAGGTGATCCTTCCACCTCAGCCTCCCAAGTAGCTGGGACTACAGGTGTGCACCACCACTTCCAGCTAATTTTTTGATTTTTTGTAAAATCAAGGTCTTGCTGTGCTGCCTTGATTGGTTTTGAACACCTAGACTCAAGCAGTCTGCCTGCCTCAGTCTCGCAAAGTGCTGGGATTATAGGCGTGAGCCACTGGGCCTGGCCTGGCTCTATCTTTTAATAAGCTGTGTAGCCACAAACAAGTAACTAGAGAGTGTCAGAATCTTAATTTCTGTATTTCTGAATTGGGAGACAATGCTTACTTTGCAGGTTGGTGTAAGACATGATGTGAGTAAAGCTCCTTAGTGTTGTCAAGCTTCCTGATGTGCACAGAAGTCAAATAACTCACAGAAGTCAAATAACTATGGCACTGGCTTTTGAGAAAAGAGTCTTCATTGGAAAAACCAGTCAGCAAAGAGACAAGGGTGGGCTCAAATGTCTCCCTGATTTGGAGTCTGGGGCAGGATTTTAGGGACCAGAGGGCAAAGGAAAGAATTTAGAAAAGTTGACTTTACAGGGTCTCATTGGAAGGTTTCACATTTGATCATTTACAGTAAGGTATGTTGAGGCAGATTTTAGCCCCAAATCTTCTGGGTCTTTGGAATCCTCACTTCTGAAAGAGTTCCAAAGAGTTCCATCATTCAGGTTCCAGTCATGTCCTGGTCTTTTTAGTTCCAAGGAGAGGAATCATTGGTTCTGGGTGTTGTTAGAGATCAAAGCGTTTGTGTTGCACATGCCTGGGCTACATACATGACTTGCAGTATTTGGCTCTGTTATACCTAAAAGGTAACTCGACATTATGTTGTCAACAGACAGCCCCAGTTTGGGGTGGTCCCACGGTTACATCAGCATGGTGCCTGGCATGTAATGGGTCTCTCTGTTTTTATTGTTTTATTCATTTTATGGATGATCAAAGCCCACTCTTTAGAAATGATGTCGAAAGATTGTACAAAGTAGTGAACTGAATTAGATAATTTGTGTCGTCTCGTTTACTTTGCTGAGATGATCCTATATCTCTTTTAAAGACATGTGGTTGACTGATAATGAGCATTATCCCCTTCTTTCTCCATTGGTATGTTAACTAGGTTAGTAATTCATGGAGAGAAAACAGGATTGGTGCCTTGTTCTCCAAACCTCCACAGGCTTTTTAAGTGAAAATGTAAGTTGTCATATGGGAATTTTTAAATTATTATTTTATTATTATGACTATGTCAACCACTACTCTTTTGTTTCTTCCCTTATTAATCTAAGCTATTTGATCTGGAGTCGTGCCTCATGTAGATCTTGAGAGCAAGTTCCAAATCTTTATTTCTAGAATGCCTAGCAATGTGTATGTTCTATAGCAAGCAATGGTAAATGTTTTTGTTGAATAAATGGATAAAGGGGTTGAGTTGTTCAGCAATTTGATGCATTTTCAGCTTGTTGTAAGTGAATTGACCATTTGCTCAAAATCAGTCAACATTATGCTATTAAAGTAATTTTCATGTCTGCATTGCTGATCATTTTTTGGAAAAAGTAGAAAATTGAGGAGGATAATGATAAAATGCATTTACCTTTATTCTGTCTCTTTGGAGGGAATCTTAAAGGGCATAATCCTCTTGGCTGAGAGATTCTTAAGTGATAAATGATAGTGACAAGAGTGATGTTTTTTCCCTCATTTTTAGGGACCAAGGTGAGTCACAGAGAATGATATCCTGAACCTTAGCTTCATTAAATGCCAATAAAACCGTCATTTGTTGTTCTTTGACCAACAGAAGTATTATCTAGAACATTATCAACTTGTGACTATAACTTTGGGATAATGGGTTTCTGATTTTGTGTAATTTACTTCCGAGGCATTTTTTAAATAGTCTTGATTCTTTAAGTTGGTATGTGAAGCATGAGCATTATTTGCAAAGTATGCTCACTTGCAGATGCTTCTTTCCCTTAGGATGCCCACTATTTGTGTATGGCCAAGACTTAATGATATCATTTTTTTATGATTACTATTAAAGATATTCTTGTTTTTGTTACCCATCCTAATTTATCCATTGTCACCTTTAACTCATCTGTCATTTGTCAGGAGTAGAAGATATCTGGTAAAATCTTTCCTTATGAATGATGAAATCATCAGAGATTTGGAATACTTTTGGACAGAAAACAAATACATGGTAAAATATTGCAAAAACTGTGAATAAATCATGAACCAATACTACTTCTATTCACTTAGAACATACATAATACTGTTGTTCAAAAGAAATGCAGTAACCTTCATGTTGCATAATAGTTCAATAGCTTTGCAGTGCCCCTGCAAATGTAGAATACTTCCTTAAGAAAGTGTGGCAGAATAATCAGAAAAGCTTCTATGTTTTTTTTTAATGTGATACCAAAGTGACTCATATAGGACAGTTTTTCATTTTTTCTACTTCTGTTCTTCCAGTAAGAAACCTAGAAAAAATTATTCCTAGAGACCTTGTGATATTTTCATCCTTAGAGTCCCTCCTACAGTTATTTCAACAAAGTCTTCCGGTACAGTAAATAGTAAACCCCATTGGACCAAATCCTTATAGTGTAGTATTGACTGCCATAATACAACATGCTTGATATATTTATATCAAATTGATCTCCTGTCTTTAAAAGTATTTATCTTTATGTTTAGTAGAAATGCAATCCAGGGATGGATTACCTGATTAGATGATAATAACAATAATAATAATAGGTAATCTTTATTGAGTACTATGTGCCCAAACATTTTCCTAAGTGTCCTACATGTCTTAATTCACTTGTCACAGCATCCCAATGAAGTAAGTAGTGTTTTTATTCCACTTTATAGAGGCCCAAACTGAGGCCCAGGGAATTTAAGTAAGTTTCCCAAGATTACATAGCTAGTTAAGTGGATCTAACCCAGGTAATTTGACTCTAGGGTCCATTCTCTTAACCATTATGTGATGCTACTTCTAGACTTTAAGATGCTACAATGCTTCCGGCCTTTTCGTTACTTGATTATCTCACTTCCCAATGGCCCTTCATTCATAGGGAAGGCATAGGAAGGGGAAAAACGGAAGATCCTGAGTCTCACCTGTTATTCCATGTTCTCATCCCATAGTGACAGCCTCTGTATGAATTGTCTGAAGTTGTTAAAAACTATTATTATGCCTTATGTATGTAATCGTAGTAATTGTTTCATATTCTGAGGCACAAGACACTTCAAATTATTTGAAAACATTGATTTTCTACATTAACAAATGCTAGTTTAAAAAGGCATTGAAATACAAACTTTAATAAAGTGAATAATATTTGGTTTGCATGATGTCTCAATCCTGAGATTAGGCAATAGGATGAGTAAAGATTGTGCTGAGATCTTTTCTGTCTTTTCCCCATTCTGTGGTGAGGTACAGTGTTAATTGTTATTCATAAGGGTGACCCTGAGAAGGCATCAAGATGTTTTGTTACCTAGAATGTACTTTTTTTAAACATATTTTTTATTTTAAAATTGTGGGGTACAGTTAAGGGTTAGGTATACAAATATGCATTGTGCAGGTACCCTTGTTGATGAGGTGTGCCCCCATCTCCAGACAGATATCAACTACCGTTAATCCCACCTCCCTTTCCCTCCCTGCCCCACCCCCAGAGTTTCCCAGCACTGTAAATCCTTTTCTTATAGTATTACGATAGTTGTTCAAGTTCCACTTATGAGTGAGAACATGTGATACTCAGATCTTTGTTTCTGTGAGAGATCATTCAGTATTATATACTCCAATTCCATCCATGTTGCTGTGAAATTCATGATTTTGTTTTTTTTTATGGCTGCGTAATATTCCATTGTGTATATGTACATTTTTTTAATCTAGTCATCTTTTGATGGACAGCATGGTTGTTTCCATGATCTTGCTATTGTGAACAATGCTGCGATAAACATACGTGTGCAGGTATCTTTTTTGTAGAGTGATTTGAGTTCTTCAGGGTATATTCCCAGTAGGGAGATTGCGGGGTCATATGGAAGGTCGATTTTTAGAGCTTTTATGAATTGCCACACTAATTTCCACA
>CAUYQG010093829.1:0-50553 GCA_963574415.1 Tarsius wallacei
CGCACCTGTAGTTCCGGCTACTCGGAAGGCTGAGGTGGAAGGATCGCCGGAGCCCAGCAGGTCGAGGCTGCAGTGGCCGGGAGCAGCCACTGCACTCCAGTCTGGGCGACGGAGTGAGACGCCAACTCAAAAAAAAAAAAAAAAATCACGGCCTTCACAGCAACATGAATGCAGCTGGAGACCATCATACTGAGTGAACCATCACAGAAACAAAGAACTGAATACCACATGTTGTTGCCCTGACCATGGTCACATGAGCACAAGTGTGAGATCAGCAGGTGCGGCACACTGCTAGGGGAGCCAGGGAGGAGAGATAGGGGGATACATGGCAACACACTGGGTACCAGCTCCACTACTGGGGGAGAGAGGGCCCGCTAGAAGTCCAAACTTCACCTACATGCAACTTCCTTATGTAGTAAATCCTCACTTATATCCCACAACTCTAAAGTAAAAATTTAAAAACAGAAAACATTTTTTAAAAAGTTGCTGCAAGTTGTGTATACTCAAAGGAATGTTTAAATTATTCTAGAAAGTGTTTTTTGTAAAGGGCTTATATGATGCAGAAACACAAAATGCCTGGCCACTCAGGCAAATAGCTCTCAACCTCATGACCTAATACGGCTTTTGACTGTGGTTATAAAAAGTCAGTGATGTCTGGGCTGGAGCAGTGAGACCCAGAGTAGGCCCACGAAAGGAAGAGAGATGCCTCCAAGTCACATTTTCTGTTGCTTTTGATGTGTCTCTTTTGCATGTTGGAAACTGCACCTCTGATCCATGCCTGGTTACATTTTCCACCTATGATCAGTGTGTCTCTTTTCCTCTGTGTCCCTCTGTCTCAACCTTGTGCTCCCACCCTCTCCAGATGCCTTTTCATTTTCCCTTAATCTGATGCTTCTCCCTTGCTCTCATCTCTTTCCCTGAATTGTCAATAGTATACTAGCCAAGAGTTATATATATATATACATATATATGTGTGTGTGTGTGTGTGTTTTAGTTGGAGTCTCACTGAGTCGCCCAGGCTGGAGTACAGTGGCATGCTCCTGGCCACCGCAGCTTCGACCTGCTGGGTTCAGGCGATCCTTCCGCCTCAGCTGTCCAAGTAGCTGGAACTACAGGTGCGCGTTACCACACCCGGCTAATTTTTTTTTTAATTTAGTGTAGAGACGAGGTCTCACCATGTTGCCCAGGCTGGTCTCGAACCTGAGGGCTCAGGCAATCCTCTCGCCTCGGCCTCCCAAAGTGCTGGGGTTATAGACTTGAGCCACCGCGCCCAGCCTAGGAGTTATATATTAAATTATTTATTTCTTAATAGTTTTATATTCACAATTAAAGACTTTAACTTTATTCTTTTAAAAAAAAATAAAGCAAGCCTCTAGGCTGAGTTGCCTATTTTTAATATTTTCTTAATTCTGAAATGGCTTTAGATACATAGACACATTGCAAATAGTACAAACGGTTTCCATATACCGCACACCCAGTGTCCTCTATTGTTAACATTTTCCATTAGTAGGGCACAATTTTCATTATTAATTAACCAATATTTCTACATTATTATTAATTCAGGTTAATACTTTATTCCAACTCCCTTAGTTTTTACCTAATATCCATTTTCTGGTCCAAGATTCCATCCAAGATACTGCATTTCATATCATCATTATGTCTTCATAGGCTCCTCTTGGCTTTGGTAGTTTCTCAAGACTCTCCTTGTTTGTGATTACCTTAATAGCTTTGAGGAGTACTGGTCAAGGATTTTGTAGAATGCCCCTCAGCTGGGATCTGTTTGCTGTTTTCCTCATAATTAGTCAGCAGTTATCAGTTTTAGGGAAGAAGACCACAAAGATAAAATGCCATTCTCGCCGGGCTCAGTGGCTCAGCCTGTCATCCCGCGCCTTGGGAGGCTGAGGTGAGCGGATTGCCTGAGCCCGCGGATTCGAGACCCGCCTGGGCAACTTGGCGAGACCTCATCTCCACAATAAAGCAAAAACTAGCCGGGTGTGGTAGCACGCGTCTGTAGTTCCAGCTACTCGGAAGGCTGAGGCGGAAGGATTGCCGGAGCCCGGCAGGTCGAGGCTGCGGTGGCCGGGAGCAGCCATTGCACTCCAGTCTGGGCACCGGAGTGAGACTCCGACTCAAAAAAAAAAAAAAAAGAAAATGCCATTCTCATCAAATCATATAAAAGATACATACTGTCAACATAACTTATCACTGTTTATCTTAACCTTGATGTTGACCTTGAGGTTGTGTTTTCAGGTTTCTCCACTGTCAAGTTATTTTTTTTTTCCTGTTTTCATAATGTACTCTTTAGAAGGAGGCCACTAAGTGCAGCTCGAGTTGCCTTTTAATTAGGCTTTTCATTGATTTACTTTTTCTGTGGGTCAGTAAATATCAGTACCAACTACCCAATACAGGATTAAATAGCATAGTGATCAAATTAGGTACTGGAATTGTAAACAAGATCACCTTCCAGCTGTAGGTTGTGAGCAACATGGGACAGTTGGAAAGAAAATACAATTCAAGAGAAGTGTAACATTAATTCTTAGCCACCACTAATAGCTATTAATTGACCCTCTGAGGCAACTTGTTCTTCCTTCCAAACTCTCGCAGATAACTTTTCACCCAGGAAAAATATGGTACCTTCCGAAGACCTTCCGCTTTGGTTCCTAGAAGAGTTCAGTCTAAGGCAGTCTCTGTTCTGTGACAATTCCCACCTCCTAGGGCATTACAATTAGTCCTACACATAAAGAGGGGCCCGCAGAAAGAGCATTAAATAGAGAATCTAGCTTCCTACTTCCACACCTTGTCTTACTGAATGGCAGTAAATCAGATAAGTCTACATCACAGGACCATTGTAAGTATCAATTCAAATAACATAACTTGCTTCATAAACATAAATATTCAGGTTAATGATAATGTGCCAACACAGAGCTAACTAGGAAAATATAGCAAGGCTTCTAGATTGAGACACAGCAGAGTTTTCAGTCATTGCCAATTCAACAATTAGGACTTTCTTGGTACTAAGTGATTTGAAAGCATTCTCTCACTTAAAAGCTTCATAATTGCTCTAGGAGCTTATTATTATTATTATGCCCACTTTATATATAAACGCACTAAGGTTAGATAAGCAAAGGCTGCAATAGCAGGTCTAGAATCCAGGACTGTCTTCCTCTTGCTAAAATTAGCCCCTAGTACACTGAACACTACTAAGCATTTGTGTTTATTGTGAGAGTGTTCATGGAAGTGAACGAGGACAAGCAGCCATTCTAGGTGGAGATTTCCAGTTTTAATGATACCCATATGGCTGCCAGCATGTACCCAAACCAGTGGAGCTTAGTTTGGTTTATAAAAGTATACTGATGTAAATTCAACAAAGCCACTGTTGTTTTCCACATGATATCAACAACCTGATATAACTGATTTTTCTCCTTGCAGTTCAATCAGTGGTTTGAGTACAGAGTTTAGGAAGCTTTCCTGCTAAGTGTTTAGTGGTTAATTCTGAGGTCTGAGGCACCATAGCTGCTATGTCTAGATAACAGAAGCAGAATTAAGCATGACCAAAGTAATGCTCCATGACTGGGAAGGTCAAGAACTTGGAAATGCTGTTCCAATCTGCTGGTAGGATAGCTTGATGAAGCCACAGAAGACCAGACCATTCAAATTCCCAAAATGCCCCCAACCATGGTCACTGTCATTGCAGCAGCACCACCCTGCTGGGCCCATGAGACCTAAAATGGAGAAGGTTAATCAGTAGTGTGCTGGAAGAGAGCTCATATCACATACATCCCCTCCCAACTTAAGGCCAGTGACATCACATCAGTAGCTTGAAATCAGTCGTGGTGGAAGTATTAATAGTTATACTACAGGAATCAGCAAGTGTCAAAAATCTGGCCTTTTTCCCTAGAAAGCTGATTGTTAAGTATTTACCAGCATACCATTAGTTTTGATTCATAGTCTTAACACTTTTTCATGTGACCTAACAAACTTCAATGAATTTGCTGTGCTGCATTCAGGTTAACTCTGAGATACTGGTTTCATGTACATTTTATCCACCAAGTCAGTCACTCAGTCCAAGTTTGCTGAGCACTTACTACTTGCCTTGCTTTGCAGCAGATGTTGTTAGACTAAATAGCAGTGATATATATATATAGAGATTTTTTTTTTTTTTAGTTGGAGCTCACTTCATCGCCCAGGCTGGATGGAGTACAGTGACACACTCAAGGTCACTCCAGCATTGACCTGCTGGGCTCCAGCAATCATTCCACCTCAGCCTTCCAAGTAGCCACAACTACCGTCATGCGCCACCATGCCTGGCTAATTGTTTGATTTATTGTAGAGCCAAGGTTTCACCATGTTGCCCAGGCTGGTCTCGAACCTGTGGGCTCAGGCAATCCTCTCGCCTCAGCCTTCCAAAGTGCTGGGATTACAGGTTTGAGCCACTGCGCCTGGCCCACAGCAGTCATATTAATCATAACCGTCATAGAAGGGCCTAATGTCCTAGGAAGGGATTAAAAAATAAAGTCTCTGATGCATGCATGCATCAGCCTTGCCACTGTAGAGTGAAGACTGTATACTGAGACTTTCATGGGTTTTAACACAGTCCATTACTTTATTTCAGGCAGCCCAATAACACTATATGTCTAAATGCTTTCCAGATACACAGATACACTTTTTAAAGCCTCTGCTGTGTAGACACATTGTACTGTGAAGGAATCAAGGGCAAATCAATCAGAGACACACCCTTGAGGGGTTCATACTCTACATTGGGAAATGTAGCATGGACACAGTCACCTATTATGCAGAATAAAAAGTGGCAGACTCCCAAAGGGAAACACTGATGGAACATCAATAAAATGCCATGTGAGGTCTGTGAGTATGACATTGCTTCCTCTTGGTGGGTGGGGAAAGTCAGGGAAGGCCCTCACCTGAAGCCACTGGTGAGTTCCTGCAGCAAAGAAAAGAAGTGTCCTTTCATAGGGCCATTTAAAAAATGAGAGGGGAACAAACAGATGACAGAGGAACCGAGGGACTTTTGTTCTTGTCCTTTGAAGATAAGGACATCAGTCTAGATTGTGACAACTTTTGCATCAAACATATTCAATTGTTATGGTTTTGGTTTCACACAACACTCAGCATGATTTTTTTCCTGCTTGTGCCTTTTGATCAAAATCCTAGATCTAAAATGTTTATAAATCTAAATGGAACAAGGCAGCTTATAGCTAAAGCAAATCACAAAGGTGAACTAGAAGGGTCAGAGCTAATCCTAGGAGGGTGCTGTCTCTCTTGTGCCACCATGCCTCAAAGAGAGAATTTTTGAAGCCTCCGCATTTCTGACCCAACAGCCAAATGGAAGGAGGGCTGAACAGCACAGAGTTAACCCCAGTGGAAGTTACTCTCAGCAGTATGACAAAGCTGGCCCAGGGTCTTCATCTCCTTCAGAGGGAATATTAAGAATTAAGAGGATTTGAATTGATATCTGAATCACTGTTTTCAAACTCGAATGTTTGTTACCTCTCTGAGCTTCCATCCCCAATCTAGAAAATGAGAGGGTTGGACTCAACAACAGTTAAGGTATACCCAATACTAACAATATGGAACAAAGTTCATTGAACTGAGTTTATATCTTCTGATTTTTTTTCAAAGTGGTAATAATTCAGAGTAGCTCTCCAGATTCACTGTCCAATTAACTAGTAAAGTAAAATCTTGCATTCATTCAACAAAGCATTCCTGAAAGGAAACACTATTTAAATGTGACTATTTTAAAGTCAGATAGATATTTGCCCCCTTCCTCTCTGACATTCTCTTGGCCCCACTGTGGTTTCTGCTTATCCACTGTTCCTGAATGCATGGAGCCATTCTTCAAATAGCCATTGCTTTACTTGATCACCATAACTCACAGAGAACAGCCAGATGTCCTCTGAGCCATTTGTCCAAAATGACAGAAATATTTTATGAAGGCCAATGACAAGCAACTTGCATCTGAATTTTGTTTAGCATATTGAGCTTAAACAGTGAAAACTGGAGGTCCAATTGCCCTCCAAGGTTATCCAAGGGGAAGGGAGAATGGTCATCATATGTTGAAGAATTACTAAGTGCTAGATGCTATGATAGATACTTTGGATGTGTTATCTGTGTGTTCATTCAAAAAGGTGGGGCATATGGTAGCATTCAAAAATAGTCCTAAGGTTAAAGTTGTAGGCAATTCCATGTGGTAAACGATAGTATCTTGGGTAAATAGAGGCCACTTTTGGCAGTGAAAACTGAGAAGAAACTGTAACATGTAGAATAATTCAAAATAGGCA
This sequence comes from Tarsius wallacei, assembly GCA_963574415.1. Lineage (NCBI taxonomy): Eukaryota > Metazoa > Chordata > Mammalia > Primates > Tarsiidae > Tarsius > Tarsius wallacei. Next base: position 6,297 of record CAUYQG010093829.1, read on the forward strand.
AAGGATGGAGAGGGAGATGCATTCCAGACAAGTAAAAAAAGGATAAAAATAAAAATCCATCTATTTTTAGATAAATAAATGTCTGATATGATTGAACAATTTATATCTCCTATGACACTAAACTTCTAAGACGTTCCATAGCCACTTTGGTCCAAATATCAGTTTATTTTTTAAATTGTGCTCAGTCAGGCATAATTACTCACACCTGTAATCCCATCACATTGGAAGGCTGAGGCAGGAGGATTGCTTGAGCCCAGGAGTTCAAGACCAACCGAGGCAATGTAGTGAGACCTTGTCTCTACAAAAAATAAAAAACTTAGCCAGACATGGTGGTGCCTGTAGTCGTAGCTACTCAAGAGACTGAACCTGAAGGATCCCCTGAGCTCAGGAGATCTAGGCTACAGTTAGCTGAGATCGTACCACTGCACTTTAGCCTGGGAGACAGAGTGAGACCCTTACTCAAAAAAAAAAAAAAAAGGTGCTCACAGTCACTTAACATTTTTTCATCCACAATTAGTAAATAATAATTGTATATATATATATATATACTACTTGTATACATATATATGTACCACTTGTATATATGTTATGTATGTATATACTAATTTTTGTACATTTTCATACTCAGCCTCACAGCAGCATGTGTGGGGGCAAAAACAAGGGCAATTATATGCCAACCACGTAGTGATTCAATAGACTTTACTGAATTTAATTTGACGTTCTATTCAACTTTGAATAAGGATAATATTATTCTCATTTTACAGGGGAAACAGAGACTCGGCAAAGTGAGCCCATAGCCAGGGTCACACAGACAGAGGACAGACGATGAGACCGAGCTCCAGACTTTCAGGTTCTAAGAGACTTTAACCATTCAAGGATTGCCCCCAAACACTGTGGTCACCTGATAAGTAGTGAGCTTCCCCTCACCAGGATTGCTCCAGCAGAAGTTAAGCATGGACAGGGGGTCAGCATATTGTAGAAAAGATGTCTCCTTTAAGATGAAGTCCAGAGGAAAGGTTCTCTCTTCTTTTCAAACTTTCCAATTTATTGGATTAATGGTTACAGTAATCATTAGAGCTATCCACAAACATTCTGGTTCTGTCCTCCTTCTGGGCAGGAAGAAGATATGTCATGTGTCTTTTTTTGACTAATAAAATGTAAACAGAAGTGACATGTATCACTTAAGGACAAAACTTTAAGAGTGAGATACAACTCACCTGGCTCCATCTCCATAGTTTTGGGGTCATGAAGGCAGGTGTTGAGATGGGGGTCTTCTTCATCTTGGGTCTTTGAATAAGCCCAGTGAGCTAAGGCCCTTGCTGATCTGCAGTGAGCATGTAGTGTGAGTAGGAATTGAACTTTGGTAGTTTTTAGTAACTGAGATTGGGGTTTTTTGTTATCACAGCACAATGAAGCCTATACTAACTGATACAATGGCATTTTAGATCTAAATTCTTCAGAGACAACTTCTGGAGATGACATCCTACATTATTGAGTTTAGAGGGTAGGGTAGTCCATGCTGAGCAGCTCTGTGGGAATAAACTACTGACACAGACCAAACAAAACCCTTTATAAGTTGGGGGTATGAAAGGTGAGAAGAAAGAACTGTAGCAGAGAAGGAATGTTTCCATTCAAGGAGTGGAATTATCCCCTGCAATCACCTGGCACAAAATCCAGTAATTTACCACTACTGCATTCTCTTGTCTCCCAAGAGGAAAGCGGTGTGCTTTTCTTCTAAAAAAAATTGACCTTTTCTATCACACAGACAGACTAGCAGCAATTCAACTATGATTTCTGTAGTTCATCCCCCAGGACATCAGCTGTGCAAGGGAGAATATTGATTTTTACCTTTTTAAAAAAATAAACTTGCTAAAATAAGCACAGTAGCGATGGTCTTGTTTTGTTTTGTCTTTAATGTAAAAATAGACTGAATTTTTAAAAAAATAGACAAGGAATTTCAGGATCTGGATAATATGAAAGGGGTGGAAATGTTTGAGCTGTCAGATAGCAAATCCACCAAGAATAACACACCACCACTTTACTTTTGCATCCTGGGACACCAGACACTTTAAATATAGATGCAATTCAGTCTCTCTTAATGAACTTCACATCTACATCTCTGGGCAGTTCCAGCAGGGCATAGACTATACTGGGAAAAGAGATTGTCTGGAGGTTTGGATGGACCTAATTGCTCTTTCCCAGTGTCTAGCCCAACAATCCTACTTCATGTGTGTGTGTTCCTATGTGCAGCCAGTTATGAGAGCAACATAGAGAGAGATTACTATGACCTAGGAAGAGTTCAAGTGAAAAAGTAGCATCCAGTTGACAAAGTTCACAACTGAGGCTTCTATATGAGACCAACATACCAAAAAAAAAAAAAAGAGGGGCTCTGAAATTGCAGAATTTTATTTCTGGCATTGCCTTTCTTATGCCTTACTAGAGTGAATTCCATTTCACTCACAAACAACATACCACTGGACAGGCCACAGTAACATTAACTGAAATCTTTTAGACTGTTTAAGTGGTTGCTCACCCTTCATAACTATTCTTCAGAAAGGGCCTGCAGCTCTGCGTGGGAACTCCATTGTATAATATAGACACCCATTATGCATGCGGTTGATTTCCAGCTATACGAGAAAGAAGTGTTTGGTCACAACTCATTTGGGTGGAGGTATCTTCCCTAACAAGTAACTTCAACATGAAGCTCTAAATGAGGTCCATGGGGTCTATGTTTACCACATCATTCCTTCACCAGGATGGAAACACTGTAATTTATCTTCTAGTACATGTTCCCTTGTGCAGATGCAGAATTCCTACTTCTGCTCCCACATGAAAACCGAAAAACTGTCCACCACATGGAGAAAAAGGTGGGAATGAAGGGAAAGAGACAGCAACAAAGGCTGTGTAAATGCATCATTGCAGCAAAACAGGCTTGTGTTATTTCACAAACCTTCCCTGTGCAATATAATTTTTTTTCTCAACATGCTGTCTTGATCCAGTTGTGAAGCCCTGGCTAGAAGCTGATCAATTTCCCTTCTAGGGGAGCTAAGTCCACATTTCAACCTTGTCCCTATTTGGGCTCCCACAGCGCACCTGGCCATGATGCACCTGTCCTGTGTACCTCAGGGCCGTCTTCCAGACAACTAGCAACAGGCAGTATACCCCAGAGCCCACACAATTATTCAAATTAACCCATCCACATGGAGCCCATGAGATCTAGCTAACTCCCTACCCTCTTGCCATAGGGAAGCTGCTCCCACAGCTCCAGCTCCCTGTTACCCTGTCCTTGGGGCAACCCCCTGTGTGATTCTGCCTGGCACCCTTCTCTTTTTCTGAGTTGTAAGCGGCAAAGAGTTCTGCCTTTCATCTATCTGAGTGTCAGTGTGTTATGTTCCACCATCAAAAGAACCTTTTTAAATGATATAGAAACACCCTGAAGAATTAAGTGGCTCCACTTCTTCACACAGTCCTCTCCGATTAAGAATATCAAACATTCCCCCTGTTCCAGTCCCATAGCCATTTGGGCTGCCCTGACCAATTAGAAGCATTCAAACTACATGCTGGGAACTAGTTAAGAAAGCTCAGTAAATATTACCATAGACAGTCACCATTCACACACTTCACATTAGTGGCTTCAACTAGTAGGTTTGGGACACAATGAAATTGTGTCTATTTCCATCCATCTCTTTAACTCAGCATAGAGTTCTTATCATATAGCAGATGCTCAATAAATGCATGTTGAATGAATGAAATGCAGGGCCAAAAAAAGCACAGAAAAAGCTAAGCATTCATTCAAAAATTTAGCACAAACCCTTTAATGGCTGTCTACTATGTCCCAGGCACCTGGGTTTCAGAATTGATGATAATCTTATGCCCTTTAATATCTAAGAATCCACTAGAGATGCGCCAGCAATAATTAGTTCTTGCTAAGGGGCTTGCTATTTAATGATTTAGTTCAACATTTATTTGAGTGCAAGACTCCCTTCCTGAATGGACCATTCCTTGACTTTCCCAGGAGAGGCATCCATCACCCTGTATTATATCCATTTGCTGACCTTGAAATCCCTAAGAGCAAGGACCATCTCTAATGCATCTTCATATCCCCAATCCCCTTAGCAGAATGTAGCTCAGTACTTAGCAAGTGCCCAACAAGTACTGGTTCAATGAGTGGATGATAAATAAATAAATTCCCTACCAAGTGCCTCCTGCTGTGTGCATGCTGAGAGGTGATGGGGGTGGAGAACTGACTAAAGTGGTGGTTGTCAGATTTGAGTGGGCATCAGAATTCCCAGGAGGATGTGTTAAAAAGGCGTTCTGGGCTCTGAGGCCTGTCTTTGATTCTGTAGGTCTGGGAGGAAGCCTGAAAATGAGCATTTCACACAAGTTCCCAGGTGATGCTGATGTTGCAGATCAGCAGACCAGAGTGTGAGAACTGCTGGTCTACAGGAGGAATTGGATGCAGCTTCCCTGATGTCAGGGAGCTTACAGCAAACATATGTTTACCTAGAGGAAAAAACTGTAAGACGGCAGGTAAGAACAAACTTTTACAAAATATTCCACAAACAGGGCAGTAGACACAACAAATAGGAAATATGTCAAGCCTGACATCATTAACATTTTCAAAGGAAACAAATTCTCAGAAGCCGAATCATTTGTCAGAGGTCAAATCACAATTGGGCTGGACAAGACTACTGAGTGGTATAAGAGAAATTCTTACCTTTGTGCACCAAGCAACTTGTACAAAAATGTCCATGTCTTTATTCATATTAAGCTTAAACTGGCTACAACCAAATTTCCATCAACAATAAAATGAATAAACAAAGTGGAGTATGTGTTTATACAACAGAATATTGTATGTTTATATTTATAAACATACAATTTATAAAACAGCATTTTTTAAAACTACGACAATATGTAGCAACAGCAATGACTCTCACAAATGTTGAGTGCAAAAAGCCAAATGCAGAAGAGTACATTTTATTTAAGTCTATTTATACAAACTGCAAAGAAAGACAAAACCAATCTGTCTTGGAGGTCAGGATAATTACTTTGAGGGAACATAGAAAAAAATCATTGAAAGGGAAAATGAGGGATATTTCTGGAATGCTATAACAGTACAGCACTTGATGTGAGTGGGGGTTACAGTACATGTTCACTTTGATATTTTTGCATTTTTCTATCTGTATACCTCAAAGCACAGACTTTTTTAAATTTAAAAAGAAAATAATGTTTAAAGAAGTAGAAATGAAACTAAATCATTAAGTCAATTCCCCGAGCTGGCACAGAATTCCCTCTCAGAACAGCAAGACAGTGGTGGTAGGTTTTGCCAAGGAGATAGAGAGAAACAGTGATCACTCTAGAAAGCTTATTCCACATCAGTTTCACAGTCCCAGCAAATGAAATGATCTGGTCACCTAAAAAGTGTAATAACTAAGTTAATCCTTTACATGAGAATCATAGAGCTAGAACATACCTAGGAGATCATAAAAGTTCAGAAGAAGATTGTATAGCAAAATTTCTTAACATCTTTCATGTAAACCAGCTCAGTGTTTATCTCAGCTGAGAGCTTGGTGAGGTGGGCCAGGGGAAGATGTCTTTCTTGGCTCAATTTCCTCCCCTATAAAGATGTTTTCTCCTTAAATCCTGTAACCTTTCTCATCATTGAGGAAGACAAGGTTTATTTCAGTCTCGACCGCAAAGATAACACATTCTTTTTTCTAAACCCGATTGTTTTAATACATTTTCACAAACTGCAGAGGAACCAGAGCAATTCAGAAGTACTGATACCAAGTTCTTGCTTGGGAAATCAGATGGGGTTTGTCCAAACACTTCTGTAAGCCATGCAGCCCACCAGCTCTACAGGCTGTGGTAAACATCTGGCTGGTTCAGAAATACAGACTCCTAACTGAGCTAGTATAGTAAATGGTCTAGGCAGTGCAACTAGAACTCTTCGCTTTTTTACACTTCATAAACCTGTATGTATGTAAGTGCAGGTGAAGGCAGTCATAAATGTAAAAGCCACCAGAGCGGAATGGCCTTTGATTCTTTGTTTATCACAGGCTAATTAAAACACAAGCTGAACATAACTCAATTCTTTAATGGAGGTTACCAGATGTGTTATAACTTGACCCTGCTCGGTAAGAAGCCCATGTATAATAACTATAATTTTTTATTTAGTACAGCAGCCCTGCTATAGTGGAGGGTGTGTCTTTCTTTTGATTACAAGGTCCACATTTTAAGGAGGGGGAAAAGGATGGTTAACTACTGAGAACATGTTCTCTGGGCATTGAAACTATGATTAATCTAAGCCCTGTCCAGGAGTGAATTCTTGGATGTCCTGCATACTATAGTTATGCACTGTGCCAAAGACACATTTTCCCTGGAAGTATAATTACTGACTTTTAAAAGTCACCTTTCATCCCAAGGAACCCCAGCTCTCTCTAAAGCGTTAGGGAGCCATTACAAATTATAGTTAGAGTAATAGCTTCGACCATTCAGCCATCGCTTAAGAAGTACTTCAGCTGCCTAGAGCAGGAAAGGTCAACCTTGCTGAGACCACCTCTCCTTAGTTGGGAATCCATGTGAATCTTTTTCCAGTGGGGTGGCCCTGATGAGTGGCCAAGTAGTTTTGAACATTTGGAATTTGCCACACATTCTGTTTGTAGTGCCAAAAACATTTGGGCATCCAAGACACACAATTCCATAATGCGATTAGTGGGGATAGGAGGGGCATTGACAGGAGGGGCATTATTTTAACCATCAGCTGTAGTACAGCACCTCTCAAATGCCAATCACTGACTCAGAATCCATGCAAGACTCACCTGAACCCCAGATTCATTATTATTGGATATCTCTACTTAGATGCCCTCCCAGATACTTCAAATTCAATATTTCTGAAATGGAATTTATCTTGTTCTCAGGGAAACCATTCATATGTCCCACAGTTCATTTTGCCAAATCTCAAAACCTCAGCTTCATGCTTTATTTCTCCCTCCCTCTCTACACTCAACCTGTACCCTAAATCTATCAATTCATTTTGCTGGTCACCTCCTGACCCACACTTCTACCATTATTATCTATCCAGTTCAGGTTAACTCTTGGCCTTCAGATATCAGCCTAGACTGATCTCCTATACTGGTGTGGCCTGGGCTCTCCCAGGGCACAGACTCTTGTACCATCCCTTGTCTTGACTATGTGTTACCCCCAAGCCTCTTGTATGCTCCCTGTGGGCAGAGAACCTTGTCTGTTTGTCCACTGCAGTCCTATCTTGTGCCCACCTTTCAGTAAGGCACTTGAGGCATGTACACTGAATTAATGAATTACACTAAAGTTGGTCTCTAAGAGTACGTAGATTTGGACAATTCAGTCAAAACTTTGTATCTCAAATAATTTTTTTTTACATTTTGACTTATTCATTAAATCATCTCAGTAGTTGGAAAGGGCTTTAGAGTCATCTACTACAACTTCCTATCTGATGCACATGTCCTCTTTACACAATTGCCCTGTACTATGCACACACACACACATGCATAAAGTCACACGCATGCACACATGACATACACATGCATGGATACACCAGCAAATGCACACATATACACATAAGAACACACATGTGCACCGACACATATGTGCACACACACATGAGCATACACAACACCATGTCCACATACAAATACACACATGTTCACAATGCACATGTCCATATACAGATACACACAATCACACACAAAGCCAAAGACAAGCAACCTTGACTTGAACACTGCTAGTGACAGGGCACTTGTCGCCTTGAAACTGTCAGTTCCATATTTGGCAAACACTTTTAGAAAGTATTTTTTCATACTGAGCCCTAATATGCCTCCCTGAAGCTTTCATTCACTTGTTAATTCCAGAGCCTTCAGGACAAGTCAAACTGCTCTCTCTTCTACTTGACAGAGAGACCGTCAGCCTCTCCTGTTCTTCCTCCTCTTATAGCCTCTTGTCCAGTGTCTCTTTCTTTCTTGTCAGAACCAGTTCTACCTGACCAAGTTCTGCATCAAGATGACTTTTGAACAGTTGTTAGCATTCCACAGCCTCCGAAATTACCATGAAATCTTTAGCAGGTAATGTGGCAATATTCACCAGAATTTACAATGCACATGCTCTTTGAACCAATAATGTACATGACCAATAATTTACCTTTATGTGCTCAAAGACACATGAACAGAGATGTTAACATGGTAGCACTATTTTCTTTTTTTTTTTTTTTTGAGTTGGAGTCTCACTCTGTCGCCCAGACTGGAGTGCAGTGGCCGCTCCCGGCCACCGCAGCCTCAACCTGCTGGGCTCCAGCGATCCTTCCGCCTCAGCCTTCCGAGTAGCCGGAACTACAGGCGCGCGCTACCACGCCCGGCTAATTTTTTGATTTATTGTAAAGATAAGGTCTTGCTTACCCAGGTGGGTCTTGAACCCGTGGGCTCAGGCAATCCACTCACCTCAGCCTCCCAAAGGCGCGGGATTACAGGCTGAGCCACCGAGCCCGGCTGGTAGCACTATTTTCAAACGCAAAAGATTGGAATGTTCTTAAGTGAACATCTTTGAGGACAGGTTCATAAACAGTGGTCCATCTATACCAACAAAATGCCAGGCCACTGCTATAAGGAATGATGTTACCCTCAGACAGCAAAACACAAAATTCAGAACATGCGCTTTGTCATATGCTCCCCTGGGTAAGGAAAAAGACAGAGAGGAGAAAAAGAGGAAGTGAGGACGATGGATACACTAAGAAGGAGAAAACACACTATTTCGATTCCCTTTTCTAGTTTTCTTTTACTCTCATTTACAGCAAAAGATCAGGGAAGACAAGCAAGTAATTTAAATGCCACCTTGACCATCAGGGAAGAATCACAATATTAGAGAGAACTCTTTGGTTCTCCTTTGAAAGGTATAACTTTTCTAATCCCAGTAAAGAGTCCTCATTCTTATTTGTTAATTAAGTATGATTTCATTAGCTAAGTTAACACAGATAAATTCATTTGAAGAGTGGAGTAGGGTTAGGTAAAAACAAAGGAGATGTGAATTTATTCAAGCAATATGCAGTACTTTTCTAGAAAAGGATTATTTCTTTGAATTAAAGTCATAATCTTTCCTGTGGATTGACTTGCCAAAGATAATTACAGGTTACACTAATTAAGAGCCAACCACCAATGTACAGCAAACTAAAATTTATATTCAGTTGATTGCTCACAAGTCCCTTTCCTAAGTGGCTTAAAAAACCCAAACTCTACTAATTTTCACTAGGTTTTTCATAAGTTTTTTAAGAATTAAGAGAATATTCTTTATAGTATTACGTTTGCCTACATTGGCTAGAAAAGTAAGTTTGCTGACCCTAACTCAGCATTAACAATGCACCATCACTTAAACCTTAAATATTCTCCTTATAGCAACAATAACAATGACAAAAGCATGCTTCCCTGCCAAGGAAATTATAAGAAGAGGTCAGAAGGATTTTGAGTTTCAGAAGGTGACTTATTACCATTGATGAGTATATTAAGTAATTTGCCTTAAAAACATATTGAGAGTTGAACCACCAGATATCTTTGTGTACATCAGGAAAATTATACCAAATTCCAACCCCTAGCAGAATTCTCAATAGTTCCTATTTGGAGAGACCTTGTCAACAAGGCACATCTATCAGTTTCAATACTCATGGAAGAGATGTCAAAGGTATTTGGAGCTGAAGACCATTTTTGAAATGTGTTGAATGTACTGAATTTTGATCCAGACTGAACTCAATGCATTTGGAGGACTTGAAACGAAGAAAGGTGATGTGGTGAAAGGACTTTGACTAAGGCATAGGAATTGTTTTAGTAAAACGCTATTCTTTCTCGTTTTGTGTATTACTATCACCCATACCAAAAAAAAATCACCATCATTTTCTAAGGAGATGGCTCAGTGCGGCTTCTACAGTCTGAAACACTCTTGTCCTCTCTATCCACTCCAGGTCTTAGTTTCTTTGTCTGCATGTAATTAGTATTCCCACTTAAGTTTAGTGTATACAATGAAGAAATTCTTCCAGTATTCAAATTAAATGAACCCTAGGCCCTATTACCTAGAAGAGAGATATCATTCTCCTCTCTCCAGAAACCCCCTCCTGTGTTAAATCTCAGAAATCCAGGAGTGTTTTCTGCGTTTGCAAGTTCAGTACATTGCTGCAGAAAAGAGAGCTCCATCTGTCAAGGAGTCCCATTCTCTTATGTCGGTGCTACTCTTTGGAGGCTCTGCAATGATCCGCTATGTGCCACCACCACACTCTGTGGATGCTCTCTATGAACAGAAGTGAACCTGTGGAAGACCACAAGCACCACTACTCATGCAGTTAGAAGTGAAATCAGGGTAGAGGAGACATCTTTCTGCTTCAGGAGTAGGCTTGGTTCTAATTTGCTCTGAAATGATGCAACGCTACTGGCAGAGACAGACAGAGAGGGGAAGAGAGAGAGAGAGAGAGAGAGTATTCCCCCACGGTTTGTCCATGATGACAGGTAGGTAAGCCTAGGGAGGTATACAATCTCAGCCCCCTTCTTTCTCCATGTTTATATTGAGGCCCTGATCACATTCCTCTCAATATAGATCCCAATAGCTCCAAGGTCTCAGGGGGAAATCTACTCTTTCACACATTAAAAAAAATGAGATTCAATACTGAGTTCCCATGAAGAATTTTAAATTTCATCATCCCCGATTCTATGATCTTTGTAATCTCAACTGTATACACCGAGACTGGTCACACTGTGTCATTTTTGGAACAAGAGGACACAAATAAAATTAATTTGACAAACAACTAAACATGCTAGAATTCAGTTTTATCTTGAGGAAGTTGAAATATGACTTCATTTGTCAGACAACCTGAGTTCCCAAAACTTAAACTTCATTTTTCAAAGCAAAAACTATTTATTCCTCCAGCTAGGCTCCTAGACTTGTCTATTTCTTCAAATGTACCTCTTCCTGTGCTAGAGGTGTGGGGATAGAAAGAAAACAAGGCATGACTCTAGACTTTTTCAAGCTCACATTTTGACAATGAGGACAAAACTCTTCCAGAAACAGCATTCATATAGTAGGTACATGGGCTGAGCTTCCACAATTCTTCAGTCTCCACTAGAATCAAAATAATATTTACATACCTAACTAATAATATCTGTATCCCTAATACTCAGCACATGAGGTGCTCAAAATATTTGGTAAACAAGTCAATGAATGAATAAATGATGCTCTTTGCAGAGCCCCAGCACAGCCTTGACAATGATCATGAAAACACCTTCATCAATGGAATCAGCCACTACTTTGCCAGCAAGAACACAAAAATGAAATACTGACTCTGAATTTTCTATTTTGATTTGTATGTTAATGTTTGGGAACTGGGATTGAACAACCACACATTCCATTCACAGAAAGTCTCTTAATTTTAAAAATTAGCTCTGAGTTTAAATTTTAGCTTAAAGTTTAGCTAGAACCTAGCCCACCCCAGGTGCTTTAGCTGGTGTAGATTTAAACATTGGGTTTTTCTAAAACATAAGTAACTACTTAGGCCATCCAATGAATCCAGCTATTGGAAAGAAATTATTTAACCCATAGGCTTTGAAAACCAGCCAATGAAATTATCTTCCATATTCATTTGCCTCTCTGGAAAAAATGCTGCCAGCAGTTGGAGGGTTAAACAGTATTCCTGTCATGTTTGCCCTGAACTTGCCCAGTTAAATTGCAACAGCATGGGTCTCCATAATTATCTAATTGTTAGTGTTGTGCCTTTACGTAATTTATGATGTAGCATTAAAGTCTGACCCTGGGTTTGAAATGAAGTGCAGTACTGCTGACATCCAAGCTCAAATTAGTAGGTAAGCACCCAATTAACGATTATGCTTCTGAGCTTTCATTTCCATCTGACCACACTGCTACGCTAATCAGTTTTCTAAACCTTTCACCCTACCCATAACTAACAAGCATTTCTTCTATGGATGCCCTGCATCCTCATAAAAATCTCTCCAAGACTGCTGTCTTTAAGATTGCTGCCAAAAATGTCCACAAGTCAGCTGGCCAGCTCTGATGCCCTTTGTTGGCAAAATCAAAGGACCCTTTTCCCTCTTCTGACAACAGATTGTCTTGCAGAATACTTAGATTCTGTTGATGGCTTTCATTGGCTGCTGGAATCACTCAAAGTGAGGAATGGAGCCATGTAGATGTTTAGATCACTGAGTCAGTGAATGCTATCAAGTAAGGGAGTTCTCCAAAATCCCCACCATCTATCTGACCACTGGGGAAAGCAGAAAGAAAACAATAGCATGGGAGGAAAAATCAGGCATTAGTCTAATTTCCAGCTACACACCTTCACACTTCTCTCCCAATTTCCTGGACAGTTCTCTCCAGTCCTTGCACTCATCTGCACCTCCATCTAAATGATAGCAACTGAGCATAAGTATTAGAGTATTTTCAGAGATCTGAGATATCATTAATTGACCTCAGGAAGACAATAAATATATATGAATGCTCAAATGAACACCTTCACAGAAAAGTGACCTGATAATCACCACCTACGGGTGCAATTGTTACACTAAATCATGCCTCCTGTCTTCACACCTATTGTTCTTTCTAGGATCCATCACTTGCATTTCAACTCCCAGTTATCTGAACCACTCTTAGCCCCACCTCCTAAAGTCAGATAAGAGTTATATATTCATATACAACCCGCAGACAAATACACAAAATCTGAATTTGGAATTTCCATAACTATTTTCCCTAACTTATACCCTAATATATACTAATATAATTGCCTTTTACTCCAGATTCACCAACTTTTGTATCTGAAACAGACATCCCCTTATCCAATTCATGTTTGTTCTAACCAAAATGCCATCAAAAGCCTTATCCAACACCAGTGGCTTTCAAACCTTGATACCAGAAGTTTGTTTTTCATTTCTGATCAAACTTCCTCATTACTAGTACTCCACTACAAAAATATCATTGTGAAAAATACATAGAGCTCTTCTCATGAGGCACTGAACCTTTCCCCACTGCAATGCCACCTGAAGACACACTGCACACACAGTTTGAAAACCTCTGTCCTAAGAGAGGCTGTAGAGAACAGATGCTTATTTCCTTTCTGAGTTGTCCAAAGTGGTTTCATATTCATTGAGTAAAATGTTTATCTTCATTAATAAAGATAAAAAGGAGGACGGTACCCCCATTCCCATTTTGTGGGTGCTTTGGGAAACAGTGCTGACTGAGTTGGAAAATTGGAATATGAATTTGATTCCCTGACTATCAGTCATTTCTCTTTCCAGTGGACCATGCTATCTCATTTAAATGTTTTGCATAACATTGAAATGCTTCCTAATCACACACAGACACTTGATAAGTACTTTTGGCATTGACAGTGAGAAACATTGTGTTGAATGTGGACTGAAAAAAATACTCTAAAACACAATATTTAGAAGCATATTACAAAACTAACTTATGGTGGAGTAGGTCTCGATGTTGTGGACTTATTCAACTTAACTTTTCATTATGCAAATTAACTAGGAGAGGCTTTCATCAAGCCCAAGTAGATAAGAGCAATGAGACTATATTAGCATATCTTTATCTTTGAACAGAACTGTTTATGGCATGCAGATATTTAAAAGTAAAATAAGCAAATAAATCAAGTTGCTTCCAAACTTAGTGGTCAGGAGCGTAGATAACACGCAGTCCTGGAAAAGTAATTGCATGTTAGTGACAGCTGTGTCTACAAGTATGGCAGCAACCTGTACAGGAGAACCACAAAACTGGATATGAGAAGGAGCAGCATTTCCTCCCTGGACAGAGCCAGGGATTAATAGGAAGCTCCTGACAAGGGGGTGGGGACAGCTTTGGGTGCATTTCCATTGGAAATTTCCACTGGAGATTTCATCATCTCACTAGCTCTACTTAAGTTGCATATATGCACATTTCGGATTATTTAAAGAAAAGTTTTCTTACATTACATGCTCAATAAATATTTATAGAAGAAGCAAGAAAACTGAAATCCCCTATGAGTCATTATTATGAAATCAAAACTTTTGAACTAGAAAGTTCTGGGTTCAAACCACAGCTATCCAAATAGTAACTGAACCCAGTCAACTTAGTTAACCTCTCCAAAGTTCTATGTTCTCACATGTAAAGTGGTAATAATAATAATACCCATCTCCTTGCATTATCTGAGCATGAAATGAGTTAATGCAGATAACGCACATGACGCATGGGGTACCTAACAAGCACTCAGCAAATGCTAGTGCCTTTCCTGTGGCCCATAAGATCTTGGATGCGGTGATATGCGGCTCTCAGTCCCACAATTCAAAACCATTCACTGAAAATAATTGCAAGAAGACACAAATAAATAGAAATACATCCTGTGTTTGTGGATTGCAAAAGGTAGTATTGTTAAAATGTCTATACTGCCCAAGGTGATCTAAAGATTCAATGCAAATCCTATTAAAATTTCAACATTTTTCACAGAAATGGGAAAAAAACTAAAATGTGTATGGAACCACAAAAGACCTGGAATAGTCAAAGCAATCTTGAGCAAAAAGAACAAAGCTGGAGGTATCTCACTCCCTGACTCCAAAATATACTACAAAAGTGTGGTAACTAAAACAGCATGGTACCGGCATGAAAACAGACACATAGGTCAATGGAATAAAATAGAGAGCTCAGAAATAAATCTATGCATTTATGGTTAATTGATTTTTGACAAAAGTGCCAATAAAACATAATTCAAAAAGGAGAGTCTCTTCAATAAATGGCATTGAGGCAACTGAGTACCAACATATCAAAGAATAAAATTAGACCTTTATCTTACACCATATACAAAAATCATGTCAAAATGAATTAAAGACTTAAGTATGAGACCTAAAATAATAAAACTCAAGAAAAAAAAACAGGGAAAAAAGTTCCATGACATTGGTCTGAGCAATACTTTTTTGAATATGATCCCAAAAGCACATGCAATCCAAGCAAAAATAGACAAATGGGATTACATCAGAATAAAAATCTACTGTACAGCAAAGAACAATCAATGGAGTAAAGACACAGCCTATGGAATGTGAGAATATATTTGCAAACCATACATCTGATAAGGGGCTAATATTCAAACTATATAAGAACTCAAATGACTCAATAGCAAGAAAACAAATAACATATTTTTTGTAAATGGGGAAAGGACCTGAACAGACATTTCTCAAAAGAAGACATACAAATGGCCAACAGGTATATGAAAAAATGCTCAGCATCACTAATCATCAAAGAAATGCAAATTAAAATCATAATGATATGCCATCTCGTACTTGTTAGAATGGCTATTATTAAAAAGATAAAAGATAACAAGGTAAGGATGTGAAGAAAAGGGAAACCTTGCACACTGTTGGTGGGAATGCAAATTAGCACAGCCATTGTGGAAAACAGTATGGATGCTCCTTAAAAACATTCAAACCAAGGCAGTAGTAGGAAACTGCCGAGTGTGGGGGTGGGTATCTGCATAACGAATATTTGTATACCTAACCCTGAATTGTACCCCACATCTTTAAAATAAAAGATTTTTAAAGAATTAAATCCAGAACCACTATTATCTAGGAATTCTGCTACCAGGTATATATACAAAAGAAATAAAGCCTGTATGTAAAAAAAATATCTGTGCCCTATGTGTTCACTGGAGTTTTATTTATAATAGCCAAGATCTAGAATCAACCTAAATGTTCATCAGTGAATAATTAATAATGAATAACTAATAATTAATAATGAAATAATAATGAAAATGTGTTATATACACACAGTGGAATACTAGTCACCTTTAAAAAAATAAGGAAATTCTGTTATTTGTGATAACGTGGATGAACCTGGAGGACATCATCAGATACAAAATTTCAGTTAGATAGGAGTAATAAATTCAAGAGATATTGCACAATGTGATAACTATACAATAACAAAGTATTGTATTTCAAAAATTGTTAAGACAGTAGATTTTAAAGTGTTATCACCAAAAAAAGTGGTAAGATATGCTAATTAGCCCAATTGAGTCATTCTACAATGTGTACATATTTCAAAACATCATGTTGTCCATGATACATATATATAATTTTTATTTGTCAATTTTAAAAAAAGGAATAAAAAATAACTTCCAGCCTGGAACTCATTGAATTCTCAACCTAGGAATTATAGCTAATTTTTCATAAAATTGTAAATTTAGCCCCTATTTTTCTGGATTAGCAAAGTGGTTGCCCCACTAACTTTTTTTAACCCCACTAACTCTTTTTTCTTTTTTACCCCACTAGATCTTAAAGGCAGAGGAGAAAAATCAAAGGATGAAACCCATCAGCTTTCAAATGTTATGGGAATAAATGGGCAGTGATTTCATTTACTCCCAAGGATATATGTCAAAGGCAGCATCAGAAGCAATATAACCAGCAGATTCTATTTCATTTCTGCAGGGCAATTTTATTGGAATCTTTCCATTTTAGCAGCCTTCATCACAGGTCCCCATAAATTAACTTGAATTGTCCTAGAACCTGAAACTAAAGGGAAGCTAGCACTCATGAGAACAGAGACCAAAAGAGCAATTTTACAAAGATGTCCCCAAGAATCCATTCACTATACAGAGGGTGCCAAAAATCTATAAACATTTTAAGAAAGGAAAAAAACTATATTAAAATTATAAATACTGAATATATAGTGATAACAAAAGATTAATACAAGTCACGTTTGACTTCTGCAATTACAAGAGGTGCTCAAATTAGTTACCATCAGAGTCCAGACACTTTGGATTACAGTGAACTAAAAGTAATACATAGATCACATCCCTTAAAATGTGTATATGTATTTTTGGTACCCGCAGTGTGTCACCTGCAGAGTCAGAGTATCTGTTAGGATTTGAACCAAGAAGCAGAACCCATGTGAGTGATTTGGGAAAAGTGATGTGTTTCTGAGATTAGACCTGGAGGTTGAAGGAGACTCTGTGAAAGGCTGTTGCCTCTGCGCCTGTGGTCACCATGATAGATCACCTGGATGGGCAGTCAGGAAGGAAAGCTGGATGTGAGGTCGGAGACAGCAGTGACGAACTGGACCCCACAAGTGTAAGCTGGAACCTGTAATACAACCTAGACTCCACATCTGTCCTTTATCACCTCTAAGCTAAAGCACATGGGTGACATGAAAGGCTAGTGTCCTCCATCATAGAGCTGCACACAGGAGAAAACCTATGGGACCTGAGTTGCTGTGAGTCCAGGTGCCATCACCAGCGAGGTGAGCCAGCACATCAGTGACAACATGCCTGGGCTGCCACAGTGCTTGGTGCCCATCTACCCAAACATTAGGAACATAAAATTGCTGCTATACTTCCATCTTCCAAATCACACTCAAATTTCTCCTGTGGCCAACCCTAACCTGGGACCAGACAGGGAAGGGAATTCTGGGAAGTGTAGTTCCAACTTAGCCAAACCCACATGGTACAAATCCACCACAGAGTGCGATAACAGAAAGCCATAACAAACATATCCTTCCTGACTATGCAGGCCAGCTGACACCTGGCAGGCTTTCATTTCTCTCCATCCATGCACTTCATGACTTCCAACAGTTGCTTATCCCAAATTCCCACATCCCTTACTCCTGCCTCCTGTCAACCTGTGTTCAGTTAACCTTTCAGAGTATAAAAGCTAAATGTGTCCCTTATTTCTTTGGTCACAAAGTACACTTTGAACGAATGACCTCTGGTGATCATGGCAACTCTTTGCCCACTTCTCTGGCTCATGAATTATCAGGAAAAGGACATTCTAATGGAGAGGGTAATTTAATCTGAATTGCTCTTTAATCCCTGGGCATCTCTTGACTGCCTGACTGTCAAAAGAAAGTATGTTTTTTCAGCTGCATGGTCTATCAGGCTTTCATTAATCTACCCTGTTTTAATATCCATTAGTGAGCATTAATCTAAAAGGATGGATTTGGGGCAGAGATCCCATTCCTCTTGTCTTTTCTAATTTTCTATCATCAGAGGAAGTTTATTTTTTTTCCTCCTAAGAAGCTCCAGAGTGGATAAAATGAGCCAGAGAGTATCCATCTGTCTGTCCACATAGGCAGATTGCTCTTTGTGCCACCGCGTCTGGATTTGAAGTTTCTTCTCTGATTCTCCCTGCAAAGTGCACAGCACAAGTTCATTCACTTCTCACACTATACCATGAATCCTGCCCCTTACCATTGGCCACCAGCATATTCCTTGTTGGAGATACATTCTCCTTCTCATGTGTTCTTTTTGATTCCTACATTTTCTCCCAGCACCACAGGGCTGGCTTCTGAACAGGGTCATGGAATTCAGCTTGCAGAGGCAAGGTGTTTGAGTTTCAAGTCATCCTGGAGTCACCGAACTTCAGTGTAATAATCAAGAAAAAAAAGATTTTTAAGAAGGCAAAAGAACTAAAGCGTCTTCCAGCATGTCTTACCACTGTTACCACATGATTCATTTGCATTTCATTTGTATCTTTTTCTGGACACCCTGGATGGAGTCTGCCATCTCTGAAAAGATTGTATTCTTGAGACTTTCCTTTATGGTGAAGGTTTTAGGGATGGAAAACACATTCAGAAAATGTGGCCTCTGCTCTGATTTGGAAGTGAAAGTCCTCTATCCAATGTGCCTAAATTTACCTATCCAAGGAAACTTAAATGCCATTTATTCTGTCTTGAAGTCTTCACCTAAGAACTTAAGAGGGGTCAGGTGCAGTGGCTCAAGTCTATAATCCCAGCACTTTGGGAGGCCAAGGCGAGAGGATTGCCTGAGCCCGCCGAATCAAGACCAGCCCGGGCAACACATTGAGACCTCGTCTCTACAATAAATCAAAAGCTAACCGGGTGTGATAGCGCATGCCTGTAGTTCGGCTACTTGGAAGGCTGAGGCGGAAGGATCGCCGGAGCCCAGCTGGTTGAGGCTGCAGTGGCCGGGAGCGTGTCACTGCACTCCAGCCTGGGCGACAGAGTGAGACTCCAACTCAAAAAAAAAAAAAAAAAAGAATTCTATGACAGAATTCTCCATATTCACATTCTTTTCCGAAAAAGATTCAAATTGGCCTTCAAGTGGCACAAGCACAGGGTATTTCAAACTTCCCCTTTAACATTTTGTCTGATGTGCATTCCAAATGTGCAAATTACCACAGCTCCAATTCTACTCCACCCCAGGATAGGCCTCTGAATGGTGTAGTGCATGGAGAAGTCTTTGTTCTTCCTTCTTAACTTTAGGGCACAGTAAGACAATGTTGACAGGTAAAACAGGATAAGACTAAACAAACTAATCGGCATGACTCTCAAGGGGACACAGGACCCTACTCACCTCTGACCAATGGTGCCAAATCAAATAGGATAATGGAATTTAAGGACTTACATTTACAGGATTTCTACTTTTTCAAGAGTAATTTTATGTGAAATCTTCCAAATCTAAAATTAAGTTTAAAATATGATAGCCCCTGTGGTGTAAGTCAGGAAATAGGTCTTCAGGCAGAAGCCAGCCCACAGGCTCCCAGTTTTATGATATTAGGTCCATTGCCTTGGCAGCAAAACTGAGCTCCTATAACTGATTCATCATCTGAAACACAGGCTCAGCCATCTCTGTATTATAAATCCACAATTTATTTCTATTTGAAGGCACTCGAGAAAGGCAAAAGCAGGTGGAAACTACAAGCATGTGAGGTGAAATCTATGGAAATTTAGTGTTACTTTACAAGAGATGCCAGGGACATACTTCAAGCAAGGGTAAAATGATGCTAAATAGAAATATAAATACATGGGAAAAATGAAGAACACTAGAAATGGTAAATGTAGGGAAACGAAATACCACCTTTTATTCTTTTTAATTTCTTTAAAAAGCAACTATTTAAAGCAAATACATATATTTAATATTTAAAATATTAATGTCAATGTACACTTGTATTTATATATAAATATTAATATATCTAAAATAAGATTGTTTATATATAAATATATAATATGTGGTAGGTATAATTCTATGTAAGTACAGAATATAAACATAATGTATATAGACGTAAAAATATATGCTATCAATAGCACAAATGATGAGTGAGGAAGATAAATAAGATCATACCATTTCAAGAACCTTACATACTAAATAAAGTGGCAAAATACTAACATTAAATGAATTGTGATAAGCTAATGATGCATATTATAATCCCTAAAGCAATAACTAAAAACTAATTGCAAATGTGAAAAAAATAAGAAAATTTTGAGAAAATAAGAATAATAAGAAAATCTAATGGAGAAATTAAAATACTAAAAAAAGTTGATAACTTAAAGAAGACAAGAAAAAAGGAACAAAGAACAAAAAAAGTAAAAAATAAATAGAAAAATGCCAGACTAAAACTAAACATATCAAAAATTGCAATAAATATATATAGACTAACAGTTCCTATTAAAGACAGAGATCGTCTGACTAGATTAGAAAAATAAAATAAAATAAATCAAGAAGCATCTATGCTATCTTCAAAAGAAGAACTTTTAATGTAAAATCACAGATAAGCTTAAAGTAAAAAGATGTAAAAATGCAAACCATGCAAACTCAGCATAAGAAAGCAGGTGTGGCTATAATTGTAAAATATACTTCAAGATAAGGAATATTACTATAAGCTAAAGAGGGACTTTCCATAACGATAAATGAATCCATTTATCTGGAAGTATATCTAATCCTAAATGAATATTCACCTAACAACAGAGTCTCAAAAAAATAAATAAATACAGCAAAAACTGACAGAACAAAAGGAAGGCAGAAACAATTCAAATCCACAATCCTAACTGGAGATTATAACACTAAGGATATTGTATCAGTCATGATTTTCCAGAGAAACGGAACCGATATAATACATTAGCGATCTAGAAAGAACCATCATAGGGATTGGCTCATGTAACTACAGAGGCTGAGAAGTCGCATGATCTGCTGTCTGCAAGCTGGAGGCCCAGGAAAGACAATGGCTTAGTTCCATTCAAACTTGAAAGCTTGAGAACCAGGGCATAGGTTGTGTAATTCCCAGTCTAAGTCTAGCAGCCCATGAACCAAGAGCACCCATGTCTGAGGACAGGAGAAGATGGATAGCTCAGCTGAAGTAGAAGGGTAAAATCGTCTTCCTCTGCCTTTTTGTTCCATTCAGGCCCTCAGTGGATTGAGTGGTAGATCTTCTTTACTTCCCTCTGCTGAAGGAGTAATCCCTTTCAGAAACACCCTCACAGACACATCCAGAAATAATGTTTTACCAGTTATCTGGGTGTCAATTAACCCAGTCAAGCTGACATATAAAATTAACCATCACAGATAGACTATCTGCATATAATCAGCACAGTAGCACTCCATTCAGGAAAAACATTCCAAACATTTAACAACAGTTGAGGCATAGGCTCTAGAAATCAGATCAGACACTAGCCATAGTGCTGGGAAAAAAGTTTTGGAATCCTTTGCCTTACTAAGCATTATTGCTTTAGTGGCTGAACCATAAGGGAGGGACAAGGCAGACCAGGTATAAGAGGCTGAGAACAATGCATATTCACCAATAAGTATAAAAGTGTTTCAATATTTTAATAATTAATGTGGCTCCACTAGCAAAGCCGCAGAAAACTATCATTGACTCTTTTTTTTTTAATTGAGTTGGAGTCTCACTCTGTCGCCCACACTGAGTGCAGTGGCACACTCCCAGCCACCGCAGCCTTGACCTGCTGGGCTCTGGCCTCAGCCTTCCAAGTAGCTGGAACTACAGGCGTGCGCTACCACACCTGGCTAATTTTTGATTATTTGTAGAGATGAGGTCTCGCCAAGTTGCCCAGGTAGGTCTCGAACCCGCGGGCTCAGGCAATCCACTCACCTCAGCCTCCCAAAGCGCTGGGACTACAGGCTGAGCTACCGAGCCCGGGTCATTGACTCTTTTAATAATAAGAGTGCCACAACCAACTTTGTCAAGAAGATGTTTTTAATAGACGGAAAATTCCTTGAAAACAAGATCTGAGATTGATTCATCTGTGTAGTTCTCAACAAGTTTCACAGAAAGCATCCCCATAATAGAAATATCATAAAAATTAGTTCAACAAAAGAAAGAATAAATAACTCCCTTATTTTGTCTTTATTGGGGAAGCACCCTTTGGCAACATCTCCATCTACAAAAAAGATGACATTGTTGCACTTAAATTCTTTCATCACAATAGTTAAAGCCAAAACTAAGCAAAACATATTGGGATGCTGGCACCTTCTGTTGAACAAGTTGTATATAAAATGCTGCTGAAAAGCAGCATATGTTTTTGATAACTGTAAAACACATTATATTTAAGAAACAGGAAGGAATGTAAATGTTGAATATTAATGCACTTAAAGTCCTATTTAAATTAAAAGTTTGTTTTTGATGTGATTTATTCATCCCAAACATGACCACCCCTTCTTGGGTCTTTTCTGTGGGGTTTGTGAGGTTGATCAATCAACTTTTCTCCTTATTGCCCCTGTGTCCCTGTCTCGAGTCCAGAGGCAAGGATTAAGATGCCAACACTTTGTTTTGAAAGTAAGGTGGTTTGAAAAAAGAAATGAGGCCAAGATGCAAAGCAGTGTATTACTGCTGGCCACCTCTTCACTGTGAGCCATGGAAACACAGACTGGTGCTCAGCAGCTGTGTTCACTTAACTTGTGGGACTTCTCTCTGCCAGGGAAACAAGGAGCCACAGCTCAGGGCAGTCCATGAATGCAAGAAGGGAGGGGGTCTGACTTGGCTTGGCTTTCTCTCATCTCTCGTTTCCCATAGGTCAAGGTTTGCCAACTGCTCAACATTTGGGGGGTGTATCATCTGGCCCTCCAGCAACTGCTCTGGAATCCAGAATCCATGGCCTTTAGAGGATGTCTCCTCCAAAGCTGAGAATAAAAAAATGACAGGTATGGGAAGGAGACTCCAGAGAGAGGCAAAGAAGGAAGCAG
The DNA here is from genome assembly GCA_963574415.1 of Tarsius wallacei. Lineage (NCBI taxonomy): Eukaryota > Metazoa > Chordata > Mammalia > Primates > Tarsiidae > Tarsius > Tarsius wallacei. The sequence continues at coordinate 29,263 of CAUYQG010093829.1, forward strand.
TCAAGGAAGCAAGCTTTACTCCCAATATATACCCGCGCCTGCTGGCCCCATAGTCCAGTGAAGACACAGCCTAGCAACCTCACAGTGTCATGGAGTTCTGAAGTGCTGCAAACCTGGTTCACGTGGCAAGGCACTGCAGGCTCTCACTGCAGTTTGCTGGTTAGCATGTGGACGGAAGGGGAAAAGGCGGAAGGTTGTAGGTCAGGATGGGATGTGGACAGAGGAAAAAGAAGGAATAGGTACCTGAGAGAAATAATCTGAGGTCCAAGAAAGAGTTCAGATCTTTAAATGAGATAAATTCCATCTCCACAACTTATTTGTTCTGCCACTTTGGGCAGATCTTAACTTCCCTGACTTAAAGTTTCCCCACTTTAAATGGGGATAATAGCAATTGGTCTAAAGAAACATCATGCCAAGATAGCTTTTAGCATAGCATGTGGCTTAAGTTACTCAATCAAACATTCATTCTTGCATGTACCAGAGAGTGCATATCAAAATCCAGTGGGCCTCACATTGCCTAATAAATAATATTTGCTAGCAAGTTGTTGCCTAATAAACTAAAAGCGTGAAACAAAGTCGCCATAGTCAAAAGAGGGTGGTATTTTCCACAAACAATATAGAAACATATACCTACTCGCATATAAGGACATGTCCATAAATGCCTTGAGTACACCCAGCTAGTACCTATGATTTTCCCCTATTACACACATCAGCCTCTAAAGAGCTCAAAAACTCAGCTCAGGACAAGTTGCCTTCGTTTGTCCATTTTGCAAGGACAAATCTGACAGAAATGTAGGACCTGCGTAGGTATTTAAACAGCTCGTGCGACAAGAGAAGCCTTCAGCCCAGCTGTGAAGGATAGACTTTGCAACAACATCCACTATACAGATGAGCCCTTAAATTAGTACAGGAGCCACGAGTCCTCAGGCTCGGAGGAGAGATGTGTCCAGGGCTCTGCCTCTGCCACCGGCCATGGCGCGGGGGCATCCATCACAGTAAGTACCACAAGAAACACCACCTCTGATACCTCTTCATCGGGCTGCCGGCAAATGAGGCACTAGATTAGGCCTGACATGGGCATAACACAAGCCGAGGTTTGCCGAGTGTAATTAATTGGAACTTCGCCAGCTTGACAAATTGGGATGATGAATCTATCTTGTATGAATAGGAAAAAAATGCATAATCAGTCAAAGATTTAGTTAAGACAGCTTTTCTCTGACTCCCTGCCATAGCCAAATCCATTAAAGCAGGGAAGCATCACTTGAAAAAAAGGCAATGTCCTTCGTATGTTCAATTTATAACTTTTTGTTCTTGAATTTATGGGAGAAGTCAATTCAGATTTGCTTGACTGGAAGGGGAGAAGAGGTTCCTCTTGTGAGTTTAAAAAATAATCTGTCTTCCAAGTCCTTTAGTTCACTTGGCAATATGTGTAAATAGACTTTCAGGGGATTATATTATTAATTCTTTCAGGTATTTCTGCACTAGTTGAACCAAATAGGCCGCTTGGCATCTATGGGATAGTTTTATGCTAAATGAAAAAAGAACACGAAAACTTTCTCATTGAGTTTGTACTCATCTCCTGTTTTCTAGAGTGTCGTTCATAGACGGTAATAGATTCAGCAGTACAGGTGTAAGGACTGCTTTATTTTCCAATTAGCAGAGGAAGACTCCTGGTTTAATTTGCTGTACATTCAAAAACATAAGTTGTAATTTGTGTTACAATCAAGTTGGATCTACTTGTGAAGTAAAGAGTATCAATTATGTGATTATCCAGCATATTTACAAAGGATAAAATAATCAAACAAGATAAATCAGCTCTCCCATTTAAAAAATTTTTGAATTATTGACCAGATTAACGAGATAGTTATGCCCTGGGCGAGACATTGCTTCCAAGAAGAAACAGAAAGTCACTTCACAAGTCACTTCTTTCATGACTTGCAGGTATTAATTAGTTCACCATCCTTACAAATGGGGGATTTTTTTTAATTTATTTAATCTGTGTGTCAATAATATTGCCTATGCTTTTTGCTAAATAATAGATTCTGTTTGGTTTTTTGTTTGTTTGTTCTTTTCCTTTGGAAAAGAAGTTATCTGTAGCATTCATGACTAAAACTCCACAAGCACTGATGACAATGACAGTGGTCTATATTGCAATCTGCATGGCTCCTCTTCACTCAACAGAGAGCAAAATGCGAAGACAATGCTTAGATTAAAGTGGTTTATATGCTAAGACCTCACCCTGGCCCCTCAGATAGTTGAATGCAAACATCACACTGCCCCATAGAGGCAGGCCCTTTCAGGCACCCACCCATCCCCAGTCCCTGAATATGTACTTGGAACCCATTCATGAAAAGCGAACTGCAGTTTTTCAGAAAAGCATGAAATTTTGAAAAAGATCAAAGGAAAGAACAGCCCAAGCTGTGCCGTGAGAAGATCCGGGACATGGAGCTGTCACAGAGTTTCTAAGTCTGTGGCTTTTTCCACCTCTCTGCATCAGTAGAAATGTCCTGTCAAAAAGATATCTGTGAAACTCATTAAACACCACTTTGGAAAGGGCCTCTGCCATCCAGTAATTTGAATCACACCTTAACTTCAAGTGGCAAAACGCTTTTCCTTGATACTCATAAAAACTTTTAATGCTCAATGAAACTTAAAAAGTAGAAAGGGGGGAAAAGTGGAAGGCGCTTGATTTTCCTTTTGTGGGTCTTTTTTACAGTCTTTTTCAAAGGATGAAGAGACAGCCACAGGCATTTACACTGTTTTATGGGGTGCAGGAGAGGAGCAGCCCCTCAGGAGACCACTGAAGTTACAATTAAAGGGTGCCATGTTTTGCTGGAGGCACCAGGATTTACACTTACAAAGATGATCGCGGAGCACACTGGGGCTATTGTTAGTCAAAATTTTACTCCTCTCATTTTCAAAATCTCTACTTTTTTCAATGTAATAAAGTTGCCGAAGGGCTGCAATCTTCTGATTCTTCAACTGTTTCCCTTGGATTTTTGTCTAAGCTAGTTCCATCTTCCCAGCCATTATAAAATGGGAAAACTTACCCTAGAATGGTGCTCTTTACTTTTAACCAATGTATTATCATGTGTTATCTCATATAATCTTTCCCATCACTATGTAGCAAGAGCTGATTTTTTAAATGGGGTTCAGAGAAGTTAAGAGATACCCAAAGGTTGTTATAAATGCAGATGTGTAACTGGGATCCAGAAACACAATTTTCAGGTTCCAAAGGTCATGGTCTTTCCATTATATTATAATGTGCTCCCACCCTATGATAATAACTTTATTGTTTTACAGTTTGGTTTTTTATTGTCGCTTTGATTTGTTTTGTTTTGTTTTGTTTTGTTTAGAGACAGTCTTGCTCTGTCATCTAGGCTGGAGTACAGTGGCCCAATCATAGTTCATAACAGCCTTGAACTCCTGGACTTTAGCAATTCTCCTGCTCCAGTCTCCCAAGTAGCTGGGACTACAAGTGCACACTACCACATCCAGCTAATTGTATTTTTTCTTTTTTCAGGACAGAATCTCACTACATTGCCTAGGCTGGTCTCGAACCCCTGGGTTCAAGTTATCCTCCACTTCGGCCTTCTGAATAGCTGGGATTACAAGTATGAGTCACCTTATTCAGCTGTTTCTCAATTTTTACATTTTTTTATAATAAAATAAAAATAGCTCTCTGTGTGCCGGGTGTTGTGCTTGACATTATCTTAGTTAAAACTCACAATGTCTCTGCCAAGCAGGTATTATTACGTCCCATTACAGATGGAACATTAACACTGAAAGGGGGAAAGCAGCATGCAGCGATTTATTCAGACCAAGTCTACCCAACGTCCGAGTCTGGTTTCTTGACCCTCAGTTTCGGTGGTCCTTCAGTTCATCTGGCAACATGTGTAACAGGTGACAGCACATTTCCACAGTATGTGGAAGAGACTTTTATTTCCCAACTTTTTGTCAAAATCTTCTCTCTTATCCTTTCCCCAACCAGGAGCAAAAACGACTTGACGGCCATGTGCTCCGATCCTCACTCAGCTGCCCTACTTCCACTGATCTGAGAGGTGCTGCCTCTCTGTACAGACTTCCATGCACTCAGTGAACATTTATTGAGTATTTACTACATGCCAGATACACAGTCAGTCCTGGCAGTACTGACAGATCCAATCTCCCTTCAGCGGACTTGCACAGACAGTAAACACATCAACAATTAAATGTCAAATTTAACCCATGATGAATTCTATGAATAAAAAGAGCAGAGTAAACCAATAAAAAAAGAAGTCAGTGCTGGCAGACCAGGTCCCAGGATTGGCCTTCTTAGGAGGACTCCTTGTCATCCATCCCCTGGGCCGGGCTAAGGGGGAGGTCATGTCACCATCTCTTGGAAGATGGTGTCCCACCCATGAGAACAGCATGAGAAATTCTCCCCATAGCCACAGCCATTGCTGGCTTCCTTGCACTGGACACCCTCTGGTTCACCATCACTTTTAATTCCCTTGCTGGAGACCCTTCCTGGGTGAGAGTGAACCCTGCCCAACTGACTATCCATCTGGCCCATGACTGGCGCCTATCTCAGACTGGAGCTGACTAGCTGGAGTCAGAGTCACAGCCACTTGGGTCTCAGACAATGGCCTCTCATGGCTGTCACACCTGGACTGATACCAGTCTCTTAACAGCAGCCTACCCCTGTCCTATCTGGGCAGGGAAATCACACCTCCCTGTGTCCTCTACACTTGACCTCAGGGGATACCCGCTGCTCTCCTGACAGGTGACAGCACCGCTGCCCTGCTCCCCTCAATAGATAGAACACCGTTGACTTGAAGGTACGAGCATTTGGTTTTCGAGGCTGAATCATGTCCTGGGTCATTGTCAGGGCAGGAAAGAGCAACTTTGGGGCCAACAACCTCTTCCTTTATCTCCCACCCAGCTTGCCTGTTTCGTTGCTGAAAGGCAAGTGTAACTGTGGCCAGAGTTCAATGTCTTGCCTGGGCAGCAGGAAGCCGGAGGGGAGGGCAGGCCTCCTAACTGGCCCACCAGAGTAGAACATACACTGGGGTCACAGGAGGGCATCATAGGGGATCCAGAAGTACCCATACCACTCCTGTTCTGTCATGGCTAACAGGTAACTTTGACCTTGGATTCTCAATCCCACAGAAATATGGCAACGTGGCTCCAGGCAAGGAGGCATTGGTCTCTGTAAGATCTGCCCACAGTCTACAGAGGACCAGGCCAGGGAAAGATGCAGAACAAAGCAGATTGCAGTCCCTGAGGGACAGCAAACAGAGGCATCCAGGAAGGAACATGAAGGCCATCAAGAGCTCATGTTTGGTGCTCTTGGGAAAACTGTGAAGTTAGGGGTGGACCAGCCTAGGACTGGGTTCCAGAAAATGATAATCCTTAAAGTTTTGCCTCCTCCACAGAGTCTCACAGAGGTTGTGCAACTGACACTGCAGGGCAGACATGAAGGGGATTCGCTGTGAGGAGCCTGAGAGAAGGGGCCACCACCCCCTTCCCAATTGCAATTCTCCTGAGAAGTACCAAAACAAAAGAAATTTCTTAAACAGGCAGGGCAGGTGACAGGGTGCAGGGGGCTCTTTCTGGGGCCCATGAAATCATGAAGAGAAGTGTAACCATTTGGGAAGTTCTTGAACTAGAACACGAGAAAGACACGGGGGTGAATCCCAGGCCACCCACTTACCAGCTATGAGAGCTGGGAAATCACTCACACTGCCCCCAAGCCACCAGTCCTGGCAGCCTCTGGGTCACATCATCCTACCTGCACCCTTCTCTGGCATTGCACCCAAGGTGGATTCCGACTGAATCTAGGCCAATGGGCACCTGGGAATTTGGAATTGGGACATTAGCTGGGGATGGGTGAACTTGCAGGTTATGTAGCCTGGGTTGCTAACACCACCACCAGTGAGCAGCCCAATGGGCAGTGCACAAGCACTCACATGAGAAGATGTGCAGCTGGAAGGAATTGCTTTCTCTAGGTTCATTCCCCATGGGGCTGTAATTCTGTTCTAAGGGTTTTGTTCATATCTTATAGTTAATTATGTTCTTAATCGGAGCCTCTTTGAGTGAGCTTTTGACACTTGCAAATATTTTACTCTGATTGAGATCCTCAACAAAGATTAGCAATAATAACGATGACTCTAAGATGAGCCCAGTGACAATGATGATGGCTTCTATGGCATCAAATGCTCTTGTATAAGATCAGCCTTGCCCAGGATAAAGCTACTGGTTATTCACTGACTTAATCATGAGGTCATTGCAGCAATGAGGTCAGTGCTAGGACCTTGATACTCAAGATGTGGCCCTTGGATTGGCAATGTCAACTCATCTGGGAACTTGTTGCAGACAAAGAACATCAGGCACCAACCCCAACTTAGTGAATAAAAACAATTTGCATTTTGCAAGGGAGAGATCAGCAGTCAAGGGACACTGCCAGAGGAAGGAGGAAAGGAGGCACATAACAACACAAAGGGTATCTGGTTTTAAATCAGAAGAAGTAAGGACCAGTCGAAGGTCCAAATCTTACCTACACATGCATCACTTATATACCTAATCCTGACTTGTACCTCACAACTTTATGATAAAATAAAGAAAAAAATCTGCATTTTTACAATATCTCCAGGGTTTTTTTATTTATTAAATTTGAAAAGCATTACTCTGGTAATAATACCTGCCTGACTAACAAAGCTGTCCATGTCGCCTCCCCCTTGGCCACCAGGACTGACTCAACAGACGTGGTTGGCTGAGTAGGTCTCCCATCCCTCCCTCACACTCCATAGATCCCTTCCTAAATCTGAATGCTCATTTAAGAAGACAACCTCCCTGCCAAACGTGGACCAGTCTTTTGTCAAGAAGAAAAGCTGAAAAGGCATCTTAAGTGCCATCCATTGGATCCTGGATGAGTTCAATAGCCCCACTAATTTATAGGATTTAATGAATATTTTGCATATTATCAACCCTCAAAAGATTCTGTCCAGCACACCAAACAAATATGCCTGTTAAATATGTGCTGCAGGCTTTCGCAGCCCCCACCATCTGAAAGGTTTGTGGAAGCAACTTTCATAGAACAAGGAAAGCTAAATTGAAATCATGCCGCTCTCATCTTCCAGCAACCTCATTTTCAGTAAAACAAGGGCAGCCACCTACCCTATGGCTTTAATGATGCAATAAAAATTTTTAAATTATGGATTCCACAGTCAGAATGAGAATGTATATGCTTATTTACTTAATCATCCATTCTTTCATTCATTCTTTCATTCACTTTTGCCAACCACCCAGTTCCGGCAAAGGCAGAAAGTGGTGGGAGGCTGTGCATCTTCCTGCAAAGATAAGGAAGATGGGGTTAGCCAAAGGGGCAACATTTTAGATCCATGATGACTCAAGTTACTCAGTTTCTTTTCAAAAGTTTAATTGATTTGAGGTGGATGAGAAAGCAAGACATATGGATTAAGGAGAAGAGGGCAGGTGTTATGGTCAACCCACAGCACCAATTATAGTTACGACTCACTACCATGTGGGCTTGCCTGAGCCACCCATCTCTCAGAACCTAAATTATGCCATCTGTAAAATGTGAACAGCAACTACCATGCAGATTCATTCTACAGATTGGGGAAAATATCATTTGTAGTCATTACTATTCCATAGAAGATCTCTCAGCCGGGCTCGGTGGCTCAGCCTATAATCCCGCGCCTTGGGAGGCTGAGATGAGTGGATTGCCTGAGCCCACAGGTTCAAGACCCGCTGGGCAACTTGGCGAGACCTCATCTCTACAATAAATCAAAAAATTAGCCAGGGGTGGTAGCACACGCCTGTAGTTCCAGCTACTTGGAAGGCTGAGGAGGAAGGATTGCCGGAGCCCAGCAGGTCGAGGCTGCAGTGGCTAGGAGCGGCCACTGCACTGCAGTCTGGGTGACAGAGTGAGACTCCAACTCAAAAAAAAAAAGAAGATCTCTTGTGCCTATTAAGAGCCACCAGGAGCCTCCTGAAGATGGACCGGGCACCCCACACTTGGGACCCTCCGAATAAAATAGGTTGCAGGTCAATGACTAGACATTCACATGAAAGGCTGTCAAAGGTACAGAATGATGACGTAGTTAAAAGTTCAGACTCTGGATTCAGACACAAAAGGATTTGAATTCTGATCCCATCATTATATGAATTGGAACACGACATTTAACTTTCCTAAAATTCTATCCCCCATAAGAAAATTAAGAAAACAATGCTACTTATCTTCTAGCACTGTTGGCAGTATTCAATGAGCTAGTGATTGTGAATGTCTTAGCACAGTGCCTCAATATTATCTGTGCTACATAGTAAGAGCAATTGTTATCATCTTTTGAATCAAACAAACGTGTTCAGATCCCAGTTACACACTAGTTCTGTGACCATGAGCAAGGTTACTAACTGAGAAAGCTACCTTATTTTGGAAAAGATTCAGAACAGCTTACCAAGCAACCTCAGTTTCCTCAACCACAAAACGGGAATGTTTTGAATATTAGATGAGATGACATTCAGAAAACTGTTGCTGTTTTTCTTTTTTACTCCCTAAATCCATTCTCTGATCTGCTCCCCAGTTAGGCTAAGCCCTACAAACCACATTCTAATCCTTTGTTGACTGGCTTTTATTTGGATTTGTCCAATGGGAGGCTGGTGGGAAATGGAGACTAGTAAGGGAGAAGGCAGGTGTATTACTTCATTCCTCTTGCCCTTCCTGCTTCAGCACAGCATCTCTGGAACTATTGATATTCTCCATGGAGGCAGTTTTGTCAAGCCCTTCCCAACCCCTGAAAACCAGGGATCCAACTCTCCCTAGGCTCTATAACTTATTTTCTCAATTTTCTCTTTCAGTCCCAAATGACAACTATTCCCTATTGCTGCTAGTTTCAGGGTGCCCTCAACGTCCCTTGTTTGCTCTCTTACACTGCCCATTCCTCTTCAGGTAGTTCTTTCTTAAAACCTTCTTCACTGAAACACCTGACTAATTCTGTTTCCTGCCAGGACATTCTGTGCACCCAAATAAAGGGCACAAAATCATGCTCAGTGATGCCCACTATGTAGACATGGTGTTGAACTTCCTGTCCAGACAACTGCCTCTGCCTTGGAACTGCTCTTCAACTCCTTTGGAAGGGATAAGCACCTAACACAAAGGCAAAAAGTTTGTAAGCCAGATGGAACCCACTAAATGTTTTCTGGAGAATGTGAGCTAAGAGGAACAGAGACTGAGTTGGTGAGTGAGGGTGAGAGAGTTTAGAAGCCGTCCTACCAAATCAGCCAGTATTGGTAGCCCATAGGAACTACCCTAGTTGGTTTTCAGGGCAGAGATGTGAGTAATACAGGGGGAAGAGGAAGAGGAATGGAGGCCGCCACCAGGAGGATCACACTATTATCAGTGACATGGCAGTGAGATAAAGTAACAGCACACTTTATTCCAAAAAGCTGAATTATAGCCCTGGTGCTAGAACAATCCACTCATTTGACATTGCACAAGCCATGGAGCCTTTGATTCTTCATCTATTAAATGGAAACATTACTTCACAGACTGATCCCAAGGCACTGTTAATCTCCAGCGTTACCTATTTTAGGAGTTGGCTTCCCCCTGGTCTTCCAGCTAGCCAAGACTTCACCTCTGTGATGCGCCAAGTACCTTCCTTTCATTTGCTTCCTGTTTCCATGTCTACCCCAGAAAATCTTTCTTCTAAAATGCAGTTTGGGCTTTGAAACCATTGACCTATGCTGTGCCAGATGAAGGTATTTCTGCTAATGGATTAATCAGAAGAAGATTTGTTTTTAAGATATTGACCTCCTCATGGTCATATGTTGGCTTTCCACCTCCATTTTATTTAACTAGGCTGAGAATGTGTTTCATGTTTCAAAATGTTGATGTGCGGGAAAATGTTGATAGAATTCTTTTACATAGAGAAAATGACCCACGTCATTTTCATTGTTTAATCACTAGTTCAGTCATTGACTCAATTTGGGAAAATGGAGACTTTGGGGGCTTCAGGTCCTTCTTTTGCCTTTAATACTTGTTTGAAGATGGCCTTAAATGCCTCAGTAAAAATACATAGCAGAAATATTAAATATGGCCTTGGTTTTAATTTACATATAGTTAATTCTTGAGTGGCATAGAGGGTGTTGTGCACTGTTACACATGTCCACGGTAGGAACAGAAGATTTTAATGCTTTCTTGGAGGTATGATGTTAGTATTGCTTTCTTTAAAAAATTATATATATATATGATTGTTCCTCTGGTTTACAAAATAAACTGAAGAGAGAAAAAAGAGTTGGTGTAGCAATGAGGCTCTGCTGCAAGTGAAAAGAAAAAAAATCTATCTGTGGCTCCACTTTGAAAATAAGCTATATCATAAATAAATCAAAATGTAAAGATTAATACTTCTCCCAGCACCACTTAAATTTGAAGTGAGGTGGCCTATGTGTAAGAAACTTTTTGGTTCAAATTCTGTTTTTGCTGTAAAATCTAAATGTTATTGAAAATTATATGAGAATACAAATTATACATTGAGAAGCATGACAGTGGACTTTAGCTCAGAAATCAGACTTCTGGGACCATAATTTAACTTTCTGAAAAAATAAAATCCGTGGAGATGAACATGTTCATTTTCACATCATCGATTATATGGAAAGACTGGAGACAATTTATAAGTTGTCTAACAATAAGAGATTTAAGAAGCAAAATATGGAACAAAAACCTCAACTGAATGAACTATAGCCATTGACATGTAACAACATGGAAAATCTTTGGTGTGTGAAGTTCACCAAAAGAATACCAAATTATATGTTCACTATGACTGTGGCTATGTACAACTATTATCAAATCTTATAAAAGAACATGTAAAAACGAAAACTATCATATTATATTGATGGGATTAGTGGAAATATATTTAAAAAGAAACTCCTTTATCATTGCTATAAAATCACTATTTACAATTTGAAACAGAAGTCTGGCTCTAAAAGAAAAGATTTTGTTATTCTCTGGCAGGGCTTGTGAAGTTGGAACGGGAAGAAGTGAACATTTATTTCTGTCTTAGTTGAGAATTATTGGTCTCCAGAAACAGAACCTCCTTCAACCCACCCTAAGTAAAAGAGAATTTGTATTGATACAATATGAATCCAGAAAGAGAATATTACTGGGTGCAGCACGGGGCTGGGTGTAGAGCTGGAGAAGAAGGCATTGGCCCATCAAGGTCTCATCAGCCCCAACTCCACACAAACAGTCAAAATTTTAAGGAATGACCCAATGCAACCTGGCATTTGTGGAACCCTGAGAGTGAATGCCTCACTCTCCTCACCCTAATCATGGCCCATAGATTCTGTGTTTAAAATGTTGATATTTGCTCATCACGGATTTTTTTTCATTATTTTTATTTCTTAAACCATCATAATAAAATATTATTTATCTTAATTATTAAAGGTTTTTTTTCTCCCAAGGCAAGTAAGCGCCTCACTCACCTCACTGTGATTCCTGCCCTGCCTACAACAGTGCTTGAAACTCCTCCATCCAAGCCTTGCCTTGATCTGGATATGTTTCCCAATAGGCTCTGCTGAAGTCTTAGCCTCTCACCTGGTGATAGCAGGTGACTCCATCAGTAGGCATTCTTATGCCAGAATGGTTATGTTCATCAGGTGAGTTGAGAATGAGAAACAGAATATAAAACTTTTGATAAGAGAGAAGATGAAGATAGAAAAAAACCTGTGAGGAAACTCTGTGCCCTGGAAGGAGAAAACAGGACAGAGCAAATGTACTTTTACAATCTTTCTCGGGATAAGTCAAGTCCCTGCTCTCCTTCTGCCTTCCTTTGTACCAGCTCCCTACTAGGGTGAAAATGAGTTGTCAGCAATGGACATCACTTTGACAGAGATAGCTTTTCCCTGGAGGAAGCCATCTACCATGGAAACAGCTGGTGGTGTACTTCAGTGCTGGTTTCCCAGCACCATTTCACCATGCTCAAGGTGCCGCATCCCTGGACACTCAGCTCTGTGCTCCCAGCATCCAGACAAGCCCTGCCTCCTGACTAAGCTCTCGCCCACAATCCCTGCATGAGTCACAGATGTCCTGATGCACATTGTTAAGGCATGTCAGGAGGAAAGATGATGGATGTTGCTTGCTTGGTTTTATTCAAAATATGCTCCCCATTAAGCATAAATGTCACTTGTGCCTCGAGCCATCTGAAGTGCATTTGTTTTCATATTCATGGAAGTATATTTGCGGTTCTCTCCCTTTCTCCCTCTGCCCTTTCAAGTCTGCCCCTCTATTCCACTCCACCTGCAACCCTCCTTGTCCTCTTCCCCCACACTCCTCCAATATTTCTTTCTAAAATATGTCTGGGTAGTTAAGGGAATTTTCATCTTTAGAATGCTTTTGTCACAATGGACATGAAGAAGAACCCCTGTAATGTGAGAAGCCCGACTTTTCCCTGCAATATGAACCATTCCATGCTGACCTGAAGAAGATTCACTAGCCTTTTCTCTGTGCACATTTCTGAGTCTTTTCCCTGGGTTATTGGGTTAATCACATCTCCTTCTTCCTCTAGGAAGGAACTGAAGCTGCTCATACATTTCACGTACCGCCTGATGGCAGATGGGAATGTTAAGTCACTGATAGGTCAGTCATCCCTAGCACAAGATGCCAAGAAAAGAAGACACCTGGGTTTAATTATTAAGCCTATGGAGAGTTCTGCGAGTGCCCAGTCTCAGTGCCATCTTCAGACTGCCTCCTTTATTTGGTGGTTTGTTTAACATATCTGTCAAATACATTTTTTAGGCAGTCCTGAATGTTCGTAGTAATTCTTTTAAAGAACAAACTCTGCAGCCAAGACAATGGCATTCACCATTCAATTTTCATTGTATATTTCATCAGCAAATAATTTGCCTTTGAAGAAAGTAAATGAGTAATCCAAAATTTCTGACTCATTTGTTATTCACAGACTTTGTGGAGCCCCAATAGAAAGACTTCACAAATTCTCTCAATACACCCCCCACACACACACACAACAGTGCCTATTTTGCAAGATAATTTCACAACCTGTAAAACACCAGTCCCCAACCTTCTGGGCATCAGGGACTGGTTTTGTGTAAGGCAATATTTCCACAGACAAAGTGGTGGCGGTGGGAAGGATCATCAGGCATTAGATTCTCATAAGGAGTATGCAACCTAGATCTCTCGCATGCTCAGTTCACAATAGGGTCTGTGCTCCTATGAGAATCTAATGCTGCAGCTGATCTAACAGGAGACTGAGCTCTGGTCGCTGGCTGCTCACCTCCAGTTGTGCAGCCCAGTTCCGAACAGGCCACAGACCGGTACCGGTCCACAGCCCGCTGCTATTAAAAAAAAAAAACTAGAGAAACAAAGAGAAAGATTTCAGCTACAGGTCTCCAGCCTTAATTTATCTCCTTCCTAATGAGGCGAAATCAGACACATTCATATCTTAAAGAAAGGATATTAACCACTGAATCTAGAAATTTTTCTGAGTTTAAGCCCATTACTTTATAGTTAAACATACAATGACTGTGTTTCTTTACTGTTATAAACCCTGTAAACGCATTTCTTTTGAACAAACTCTAGAAGTGATGGCATGTTGGCCAAGTGACACATCAGGCCCATACTTCAAGAATAATAGCAGAAGTTGAAACAAACATGCCTCCCCAGTGCTTCCTCCCTGTCTCATTTCTATCTCTTTATGCAGTCTTCAAAATCAGATCAACTTATTCTATACACTTCCTACTGCCTTGCCCTAGACCAGGAGGAGTCACGTGCCTAGAATATAACATAGCAACCTTGTCTCTACCATCCCTAGCTACACAAACCTCCAATATCCCCAATTAAGTTCAGAACCAACCCAAAACATTTTATCTTTATTGTTACTGTTGTTGTTATGTCTTCAGATGGTACTCCACAAAGCCAGAAGTAAAAAAAAATACATAGAACTCTGTATTAGAGGCTGGACACAGTGGCTCACGCCTGTAATCCCAACACTTTGGGAGGCAGAGGCAAGAGGACTGCCTGAGTCCATGGGTTCGAGATCAGCCTGGGCAACTTAGTGAAACCTCGGCTATATAATAAATCAAAAAATTAGCCAGGCGTGGTGCCACATGCCTGTAGTTCCAGCCACTTGGAAGGCTGAGGCGGAAGGATAGCCTAAACTCAGGAGGTGGAGGCTGTGGTGACCGTGAGTGTGCCAATACACTCCAGCCTGGGCAACAGAGTGAGATTCCAACTCAAAAAAAAAAAGAACTCAGTATTAGAATTGCTTAAGAGGGCAGTCAGACAGACCCAAGCTCCAAACACTGGCTCTCTTGCTTAATAGCCATGACCTTGGGCAATTCCCATACTTCCTAAGCCCTGTTTTCCTGAAGTCAAATTTGAGTTGACAATACATACCTTAGTAACTGCCAGTGCATATAAATCACAAAACACTATGCCTGGAACATTTTAGAGGGTCAATAAATGTTAATCCTCTCTGGGTCATACACTTTTCCCTTCCTTTGCAAGTCCTCTAGTCTGAACAAGGATGGCCAAGTATGTGCCATACTGCAGCCATGATCTCCTTATAAAGGAGACTGCTTAGTATTACTATTGCCAAGTGCATTAAACATAAATGATTACAGCTATCCCAGGGTCCCTGGAGCTTAACATGTCCTGTCCATTTGGGGAGATTGCCTAGCTTCCTTCCTTTCGGTAGAAGAGGACCTCAAAGCATCATGGAAACTTGGCATAAAACAAACAGCAGAAATTTCAATGCCTTCACATCCCATGAGAAAGACCAGCCAACTTAAGGTAACTTGCTCAAGTACTTTCTACACGATTTAACATCTGACAGTTTGCAGTGTCTAGCCGGGCATGGTGCTGTGTTTTATTACCGGCCATTGAAAATAATTAGTTGGTGACCCAGAAAACTGATATATAAAATCCTTTTAATCACCAATATGGCTTTCAATTATACAGCGTAAACTTATTAACCTTTTTACTGCTGAGATTTGATTTATGGAATTTATCTACATTACCATTATGAGCAGAGATAAAAAGTATATTATCCAAGGTGTTGGCATTAACAATAAAAAAAACCATCGTGGAGACTTGAGTGACAATAGCAGACTCCTTCTAAATCTCTAAGGATTCTTCTGTTTGCTGCCATCATTTATGGTGAGCCAAGGACCTACTGTGTGCCTGTATAACTTTATAGCTTAACTAGTAAAGTCCAGACACCTTAGCATGGCCATAACCCAATTGGACCTCAATCAAAACTTTTTCGGTTTTCTCTTCTAAAATTTCATCTCAGAGCTGAACAAGTTCATAATAAGTTGCTCTAAGTGCAACAAAGGGAGTATGTAGGGATAATGAGGATGGCAACAGGGGCACTGATGTGTGTAAAAACAAGAGCCATTAGAGTGGTATTCTCAGTGCCCTGAGAAAGCGGAATTTAGGCTCAAAGCTGAAAAATTTATAGATTTTAACAACACATTTTGCTCAGGGACTCAGAAAACATTTGGGGGAGTTTTTTGTTAATTGGTTGGTTGACTTTCTAATCCACCTTGCAAGAAAAAGAAAAGAAAAGAACTTCAAGTGGCTTGCAGAATTGTGGTAAAGTATGCGGCTGCATTTGTTAAAAATAAGGGAGGGAAAAAATTGAAATAAAATGTGGTTAATCCAAAACGCTTGCCTTCATGTCTTATACCCTTGTCTTAAGTAAACCATCAGTCTTGGAGACCCCATGGCAAAGGAAAACCAACCAATGACTCAATTCTCAGTGCTCACAAAATTAAAATCGACCAATTGTTCTGGTATGATCTATATCCAAATATAATGGGTATGGAAGTGTGAGTTAGCGGAAAACTGAATGAGCAGCTAGTCCAGAGGTTTTCTAGACTTGTTCTGTGACATCTAACAGGCTATCAGGGGATATGGGCCAGGACAAGGATACTCAAGAGATTTCTAGCCTAGAATGGGAAGAGATGTTCTACTTTCAACTGTTCTGCATATTAGGATTCTCCATTCTATTTCTTTGGGGGAAAAAAAAGACTTACAAGGTCAGGCACAGTGGCTCAAGCCTATAATCCCAGCACTTTGGGAGGCCAAGGTGAGCAGATTGCCTGAGCCCACGGGTTCAAGAACAGCCTGGGCAACTTGGCAAGACCTCATCTCTACAATAAATTTAAAAAATTAGCCAGGTGTGGTAGCGCATGCCCGTAGTTCCGGCTACTTGAAAGGCTGAGAAGGAAGGATCGCCGGAGCCCAGCAGGTCAACGCTGGGGTGGCCGTGAGTGTGCCACCGCACTCCAGCCTGGACAGCAGAGTGAGACTCCAACGCAAAAATAAAAAAATAAAAAAAGACTTACAATGCCAATCTAAATAGGTTTGAAAATCTTGAGCTTTACCCAGTCCCTTCATTTTGCAGATAAGAGAACTCAAGATACAGTGGCAAGGCCATCAGCTGGTTAGTGTTAACACCAGGACAAGTTTTCCTGTGGGGCCTCCCAGGAACGCAGCATGGGCAGCACAAAGAGTGTGAGCCATACAGAGCTTTCAACCTCAGTTCTGACAGCCACATGCTCTAAGCCCAGGCATAGCTAGTCGCAATTGTATGTCCAGAAAAACTGTTTCCGTGCAAAAAATAAAGTCTGCAATTTTCTTTGCTGGTTACTCACTTCATGGAATCGTTGTGTATCCCATTTTCAGACAGATATTCTCCCAAAACATCAGCTCTCCATCATCCCTGAGCTTAGGTGGGGAGGGAGTACGGGGGGAAACTATCTCGTAATCATGTTCCTGGATTATCTTAGGCCTATACTACTAGTGATAAGAAATGCAGGAAACTCTCACTAGTCTGGAAATTCAGTTTGCTTCATCTACTTATAGGGAATTCCATGCCACACACAAGCCATCTGGTACAGTGGCTAAGAGCACTGACTTTGAAACCTGAAGCCAGACTGATATGGATTCAAACCCCATCTCTGCCTCTTTCTAGCTAGATGACCTCATGCAAATTCATAATCCCTAATACTCAAACTAACTAAAAGACAAATAACAATTAAACCTACCTTGTTGTGAGGTTCCAGTGAGATCAGGAGTGTAAAGTATTCACCTCATCAGAGTGTTTAGTATATATTAAGCACTCAACAAATGTTTGCTATCATTGTTAGGATACAAGACACCCCCTAAAAATTCTATATTCATTAATAATGCCACCAAAAGAGATTATTCAAGTCATTTTAAAATATATTTTATGAAATAAGACCAATAAAAAAAATCAGTGGCATCACATAATCCAGTCAGTGCCTTACTCCACTCACAAATCATCATTTGTTCAGATGGGGAAATTATGAATTGTCTGGAAATAATACAGTAAAGACTGTCAATGACAATTAGTGCATAAAGAGTCTAATATAGACTCTGCGATGAATCTGGAATCTTCTATTCTACTATAACCCATTTATTACAAAAAATTCTGGAACCACTTTACCATAAGTGGACATCATTTAGTGCTCAATTACAATGAAATTCCACTGGAAGTATATATTAAATGCAGAACATCTACGTTAATACCAGGAGAGTTTGGTAAGATTGATGTTATTGCAATGAATACCAGATGAATATTAAGTACCTCACTTAAACCTTCTCGGGCTCAGGCATTGCCATTCCTTTGTTCCTGTCATCTCTATTTCAGAGGATTTTTTCATAGAGACAAGAGTTAGATACAAAGTCCATTTTTATTTACTTGTAATCTGGAATAGAGGTAGATGATTCTCAAACATTGATTAATCAGGACACACTGTATAATAATCACAGACATCCCACCATCACCACCAAAAGCAATTAATTTTCCAAAGGGTTATAGATCTATGTAACAGGAAAATTTGTAAAAGTGGGTAATTTCAGACTAAGCACTGAAGGGACATTTTAATAG
Organism: Tarsius wallacei; assembly: GCA_963574415.1. Taxonomy (NCBI): domain Eukaryota; kingdom Metazoa; phylum Chordata; class Mammalia; order Primates; family Tarsiidae; genus Tarsius; species Tarsius wallacei. Next base: position 47,196 of record CAUYQG010093829.1, read on the forward strand.
CCCCAACATGGATTGAACTTAGTGGAGCAAAGAAATCTCAGTTGAAGAATTAGGACCTGCCCTGTTCAAACTCTGGGATGTTAATGACTCAGGCGTGGGCTATGAGGTTTCTGTTAACGTCCTATTTCAACACAGGTTACTTGAACTGGGAATGAACTTCTCCCGGGGTCATTTTTTATGCTAATCAAGAAAATTAAGCTCTTGCTAGGTAAGAATATGTGCAAATGTGAGGACAAATTCCTATCATAAAATTTGGGGTCATAAAAAATAAGTGAAAGTCATGGTTTTCTTGCCCTCTGTTCATGCTGCATTCTCAGGTAAGGAGGCAGGGATGCATTATCCAGAGTCCAGGGCAGTGGGTCACTTGCCTTCCTATCAAATGACATTTGTTCAAGTCACAACTCGGTAATTTACTGACGGCGAAAACTCTCAGTTTCATCTGCAACAAAATGACAATAATAACCTCATCACGTTGGTTCTCAAAGTGTGATCCCTAGTGCAGTAGCATCAGAATTTAAAAGGTCCTGTACCAGCCCTACTGAATCAGTAACACTGGAATTAAGGACCGAGAAGTATGTTCTGGCAAGCCCATCAGGTAATTCTGATACATGCTAGAGAACCCTGGAGTAGGGGGAGACTAAAGCACACGAAGAATCCAGCTTTCCCTCCAAGGACACGTGTCACTTGAGCCAGATCTGCCTGAACTCTCCAGCCTATCCCTGGGGCTCAGAGGTTGGGGCCCAGTAACCTCATCAGACACTGGTTCAATTTCCATTGTTATTAATATAAAATTGATTACTTCACAAATATTAGTCCCAGCATAATCCTCCTAGTACAATGAAGCAAAATGAAACTACATCCACAGAAATGTGACAAGGGAAAAACCAACAGTGCTAAAAAATAAAATATGTGTCAAGTCCCCAAAGAAGTTCATTACCTGAAGGACACATTATCCCCTTCTCTCCCCATGAGTCAGCACAGTCAGTAGTCATTCCTAATTGGTTTAAAGCTTAGTATGACATATTAGGATGCCAGGGTATGTGATGACACAGCTGTATCCCTGAGGGGATAGCTGAGACGGATCTGTGTACGGTGGAGACAGGTGGAGACAAAGGGAGCAGGTGGAAATAGGCTGTAAATACACTATAACTTAAAAAATAATGGGGTGTTTTTCCCTACAGGTTTCTGGTGCTTCATCACTAATTAAATATTGAAACTACAAAAGGAGAAATAAAGTCTTGTGGCTGTTTGGATTTGGGGCATAAATGTAAATATTTTGTACCATTAACGCATCCCAGAGCATCGAATTATAGGCACACGAACTGAGGAGAAGGCAGATGAAGGAACGTGTTAGCAGATGATGGTGACGTCCATTTTGCTTCAGGCCATTAGGGGTTTTGGTGTTGTACATGCCAGGAAAGAATTTTTCAAGTTCATAAAATCAACAAGCCTTTTAAACAAAATACAGCAGTATGTTTCTCATGATAAGAATTGCAGTCAAAATCACATCACACAGAGCAGAAAGACTGTTGCCAAATGCAGAAAATCAATAGATAAGTCACTTAGAATCCTTGGGTGACTCACACCAGGGGGTAGTAGTTGAATCATTTATGGTCTCCATCCTCCATGCTTGCAATGCGGAGGCACTTGGAACTCACTGGCATGGATTCTTGGCTTGGGTGTAGAATGATCTATAATTCTGTGAAAAGAAGCAAGAAGCTTCTGAAAGCAGAGTCACAGGGTCTTCAAAGTACTACTTGACCAACTTCGCACTATGACCAACTGTGTGTCCAGCCTCCCCTATTAGGAGTTCATCCTTCTGTTTGTTCACCAAAAAATCTACCTCCCTACAAATTTCCTCAGGTTCTACTCCGCTGTAGGATAACACAAAGTGTCTTCCTCTTTCCCTCCATGTGACACTCTAGTTGCTGGCCTAGTCTAATGACCTAGTTTCCCACTGACAACCAAGGAGTCTCAACTTCCTCATGTGTAAAATACCTTCTTTGACTTCTTCTTGAAGTTTTTGTTTAGGGCAATATCCATGTAGGATGATCTGTGCATTTTGTCAAATGAGAAACAATGTCAGTTAGCGGGCAGACCCCATGCGTTGCAGCCAGATGTCCTTGAATGTGAACACACAACTCCAATGTGTGATCAGAAAGAGACTACTTGAAACAGGGATATAACAGTTCATGTGGGGTTTTTTAATCAGAACTAAAGGACATAATTAATAAAATTCCTAGTATGTATTAGTGCTTAAGAAGCACTGGTCCTTCTCTTCACCAAGCATGATTATTAAATGAGTGAGCTGAATCCAACTGAGTAGGCTGGTCTGCAAATAAGAAAATCACAGCATCCTCTAGTCACTATGGCTGACATTGTGCCCCTATGACCTGGAAGCTCCAGCTCTGGTCCCCACATCCCCTTTTCCAACTCAGCTCCTAGGGAGAAGCCAACAGCAAAGACTTGCATGGGCAGGAGGACGTTAAGAATGCACTCAATCCCCTCCCTCTCTCCTCTTTGTTCTTGAGAAAGACAACACAGATTTGGTGCTAGAAGACACTAGTGAGAGAAGTGAAGGGTAAAGGGACCCATTAGAGTTTTTTTGAGAACAGTAGTATATGGGCTACCAAGACTCATGGAATTGGAATATTTTCTGGATAAGAAGAGCCCTGGTCTTGAAAGAACTGAGAGGTCAGGACAGAACCGTGAGAAAAACATCTGAGTGATCAAAGGAGAGACGGAAAGAAAATCTTGGGACTTCATCCTGTGCTTTCCAGTCCAGGGCAGGAGAGAAGGCAAGGATTGGGGACTGAAACCATTCAGGAAAAGTGTGCACAAGTGGCAACACATCCCTAAAGCATGATAACGGGGCACTAGGGTGGAATTCCCTAGAGTGGGGAGAGCAAGAATCTTTGCCACTGCACAGAATTGCTGAGCAATTGTGCTGACATGATTACCTCTCAGGAGGAAGCTATCATCATGACATGCCCCAGACGACAGGTGCTCATCAATAGTGATAACTGTTAATTGCTGTGAAGAAAGCTCAGTCCTTTCGCTTCTACTCCATTGAGGTTGGAGGTAAAAGAGAGTGGGCGATGGGTAGGTGATGAAATGTGCAGTCTATCAGTTGGACCTCATCTCAAGTGAAGAAAGTCATGTGCAATGGCCAAGTCTATAGGCAACTATCAATGTTCAAGATTAAAAAGCAAATATCGCCGGGCTCGGTGGCTCAGCCTGTAATCCTGCGCCTTGGGAGGCTGAGGTGAGTGGATTGCCTGAGCCCGCGGGTTCGAGACCCGCCTGGGCAGGCGAAACCTCATCTCTACAATAAATCAAAAAAATTAGCCAGGCGTGG
>CAUYQG010093832.1:0-17930 GCA_963574415.1 Tarsius wallacei
GGATTGCAGGCTGAGCCACCGAGCCCGGCTTAGTTTTTCAAAATAGCATCTTTTTGTTTATTCATTAATTCTGTTTTTTTCCTACTTTCTACAAACTTTCTAACAATTAGAAATTTGAAAAATTTCTATAAATCGGACATATACAAATATCAATTTTCCAATAAATTATCTTTTTTCAAGTCATTCTTCTATTAAGATATTAATTCAATCAATCAATGGGTCATGTTCTAGATACTGGAGATTCAGTTGTGAACAAACTTCCTGGTATCAGACCTCTTACATTCTCTAGAGCAAGCATGTTATTTACTTTTTTAAATTAGAGTTTGTTTTGTAAATGATGTTGTTACAAGTTGTACACTAAAGCAAGAGTCCCCAAACCCCGTGCCATTGACCAGCCTGTTAGGAACCTGGCCACCCAGCAAGCAGTGAGCAGTGGGTGAGTTTCATCTGTATTTGCAGCTATTCCCCATCACTCGCATTACAGCCTGAGCTCCACCTCCTGTCAGATCAGCACTGAAAAGCCTGCTTCTATTTCCAACATCCTATCTTTAGTAATTCAGGGTTTTCTCCAGTGAAAGAAATCAAAATGAGATTATAGACTAGATTAGACATAAGCAACACACTTGGCATGTCACTCTTTCTCATCACCCCCAGATGGGACCATATAGTTGTGGAAAAACAAGCTCAGGGCTCCCATTGATTCTGCCTTATAGTGAGTTGTATAATTATTTCATTATATATTGCAATGTAATGATAATAAAATAAAATGCACAATAAATGTAATGCACTTGAATCATCCTGTAACTAGCCTCCTCCTTTTTCCTTAGTCCATGAAAAAATTGTCTTTCGTGAAACCGTTTCTGATGTCAAAAAAGTCAGGGACCACTGCATTAAAGGTCAGCTCATTTATGAGGTACCTTTATAAAAATTAGATTTTGTATTTTAGAGCAGTTTTAGGATCACAGGAAAATTGAGTAGAAGTACAGATAATTTACATATACCACTCCCCTCATACACGCATAGCCACTCCCACTATCAACCCACACCAGAGTGGTGCAGATGTTACAATCTGTGAACATATACTGACACATCATTGTCATCCAAAATCCATAGTTTGCATTAGGGTTCATTCTTGGTGTTGTATGCTCTATGAATTTTGTCAAATATATAATGATATGTAACCACTATCATATAGAACAGACAGTATCATATAGAATAGTTTAAGTACGCTAAACATTCTCTGTGCTTTCCCTACTCATTCCTACCCCCTCCCCCTTAACTCCTGATAACCACTTATATTTTTACTGTTGCAATAGTTTTGCCTATTCCAGAATGTCATGATGTTGGAATCATGCAGTATGTAACCTTTTCAGATTGGCTTCCCCCACTTATTAATATGTATATAAGACTCCTCCATGTCTATTCGTGACTTGATAGTTAATTTCATTTTAGCATTGTAGAAGATTTCATCTGAATGGCACCACATTTTATTTATCCATTGTCCTACTGAGGAACACTTTGTTGCTTCCAAATTTGGGCAATTGTAAATAAAAATTCTATAAACATTTGTGTGTAGGTTTGATGTGGACATAAGTTTTCAATTGATTTGAGTGAATACTAAGGACAATTGTTGTATCATATTGTAAGAATATGTTAGTTTTGTAAGAAGTTGTCAAACTGCCTTCCATAGTGGTTGAATTATTTGCATTCCCATCAGCAGTAAATGAGAGTTCCTGTTGCTCTAAATCCTCACCAGCATCAAGTGGTGCTAGTGTTTTGAATTTTGACCACTCTAGTCAGTTTGTCTATATTGTTTTAATTTGCAATTCCTTAATGACATCTGATGTTGAGTATCATTTCATGCCTACCTGCCTTCTGTATATCTTCTTTGGTGAGGATTCTTGTAGGTAATTGGCCCGTTTCAATTTTTTAAAATTGTGGAATTATAAGACTTCTTTGTATATTTTGGATTAACCGTCCTTTATCAGATATATGCTTTGCAAATATATTCTCCAAGGAGTCTTTGTATTGTCTTCTCTTTCTCTTGACAATGTCTTTCACAAAGCAGAAATTTTTAATTTTAATGAAGTTTAGCTTATCAATTATTTATTTCATGCCTTTATGTTCTATCTAAAAAGTAACTGCCATACCCAAGGTCTTCTAGATATTCTTCAATGTTTTCTTCTAGGAGTTACATAGTTTTGTATTTTATAGTTAGGCCTATGATTGAGTTAAGTTTTATGAAGATTGTAAGTTATGTGTGTAACTTCTTCTGTTTTTTTGTTTGTTTTTCACATGTGTCAGTCCTACAACGTTGTCCTTCTTCAGTATTGAGTTGGCTATTCTGGTCTTTTCCCTCTCCATATACACTTTAAAATCAAGTTTGTAAATATTATGAAATATCTTGCCAGGATATTGATTGGGATTACATTGAATCTATAGATCATGTTAGGAAGATCTGACATCTTGATAATATTGAGTCTTCCTATCCATGAACATGGAATTATCTCTTCATCTATGTACTTATTTGATTTTTTTCATTGGAGTTTTGAAGTTTTTCTCATGTAGATCCTGTGCGTTTTTTTTTTTTTAGTTTTACACTGAAGTCTTTCAGTTTTTAGAATGCTTATATAAATGATATTGCATTTTGAGCTTCAAATTCCACTTGTTCATTGCAGGTATATAGGAAAATAATTGACTTTTGTATATTAACCTTATATCCGGCAACATTGCTGAACTTTCAGGAGTCTTTGTGTCAGTTCTTTTGGATTTTCTATATAGAGAATCATGCCAACTATACATAGACAGTTTTATTTTTTCCTTTTAAAGCTCTATACTTTTTATTTTATTTACTGTCTTGCTGCTTAGGCTAGGATTTCCAGTCTTATACTAAAAAGGAGTAGTAAGAGGGGACATTCATGTCTTGTTTCTTATGTGGTAAGACTTCAAAATTATCATGAAGTGTCTGACCATTTTCCACGTACAAAATTAAGTGTGTTTTGCATGCATCACCTAATCAAGTCTGTTTATTCTGACTACTGGCTGCTAACCTTAATCTAGAAGGAAACTTGCAGGCAGGAATATTTCATTATTTACAGTTACACATGGCAGAAATAAAATTTTGAAACTCAGAGGACTTGTTAAATCCATCTTGTAATCCTCTCTGTATCCAAATGTCATCCCTCAAATGAAGATTAAATTACCCTGTTGAATATTGAGAACTCACAGGTTTTTTTCAACATATACATTTATCATATATTTTAGTAGAAATAACAAAAATATGTCAAGTATAATACTAATCTGTACATCAAAATATACTGATTTTCTCTATAACTATGTATGTTCACAAGTTATACTTTTAATACTTAAAATGTGGCCTATTTGGTTAGTATATATATTGCACTAAATATTAACTATCAGACTCTAAAGTTTGTTAAAAATGCCTAATAAAATAATAAATAAAATGCCTAAAAAATGCAGTAAAACTACATGTGGCTTATAAATGTTATATTGACTTTACAAAAAAGCATTAGGTAAAATTTTTAAATACTATTAAATCAGAAAATGTTATATCTTTGTAAGTTTAATAGGGTATTTAGTATAATTTTCAATTGTTTTTTAAAAAATTCTAGAATAATGATGCTGTTGGGGGAATATATTATCTTAGCTTAAAAAGTCTCACAATATTTATACTTCAAGAAGAGCTATGTCTGTTGCAAACTCATTTTTCTGCCATAAACAAAGAGGGAATTATTTCTTTGGACTTGATCTTATTTATTTTTCCAAAAGCATGCTGCATGACTTTAAATGCATTCCAGACAAACAATTATTGTGAGAAATGAGAAGTGACAATGCATTTAACTCTTAGCGTAATATTTTTAGGCAGGCAGAAATCTACATCTTAAATGCACAAAATGTGGTGGAATATGCTGAACTCTGTCATCATTTTGCCAAGATGGTACAAAATGATTGTGATGTATTTACTTCATAATAAATGAAAGTAAAGTATCCTTAATAAGCAGTTGGATATCTAAATTTTACTATATGTTATTTTTATTAAGATAAAAAGCTCAGTGAAAGCTTCTAAACTTCTTGGGAGCATGAACTAGAAAATAAGACTCTGCTGGCCTTTGGCCTAGTTGTCGAATGAGATGGTAAGACGTTTTACCACTGGTAATCTTCCTTTTAATAACTATTTAGAGTTAGATAACTCACTCTTTTTCTTTTTCTTCTTTTTTTAAAAAATCTAGATCGCCAAAAAGCTCAGAGCTAATTTGTGTGCTTACTTGTAAGAACTATTCATAGGCTTGTTCTTCTAGTGTAATATTTCCTCTCTTTATTAGCCAAGATTTAAGAGAATTTACAGAATGAGCTGAGGGGCACACCAGCAGGAAAACATTGCAAAAAATTATGCAAATACATTAGGTAAAGAAAATAGTTGTATGTTTTAAAAAATTTGTGAAGAATTTCTACAATCTTGAAAATATCACTAAACAGCTCTGACCTTAAGCTTATCTGCAAAATGGGTATCATGATACCATGATGGGTATCTGTCAAAGCTGCTGTGAAAATTAGATATTGCATGTGAAGGTGCCTTGCATGTAGATTATCTTTTTCTAGTAAATATTAATATATAAAGGTAATATCTGTAAATGTATTAATAATATTATCCGATAAATATTAATGACATTTCATCTGCCTTTATAGGTATTTTTGAGTTCTTATTCCCATAAAATATTTTGATACTCTTATATCCAAGAGTATGATCAAGCCCACATTGTGTTCTACTGACTGTGTAACATGATAGAAGTTTCATAACCTTTTGAAGCCTTGGTTCCTTACCTCTGAAACCGGAAAAACCAGTGCATCAACCTTGCAGGACTTCTGGAAGGATTAAAGGGGACAATATATGTAAACCTTGGTCCATAGGAAGTGCTTAGAAAGTGCTAGCTGTTTTTTGTTTTTGTTTTTGTTTTTGTGTTTTGCTTGTTTGTTTTTAATCCCTAACAATATCTCTAAAAAACCTTAATACTTGGATTAGGATTGGTTATTTCCCTCAATTCATAGAGGGGAAAGCTGAGGTAAAGACGTGAAATAATTTGACCAAGTATATACAGTTGGTAAGTCACTAAGCAAGAGTTAAAGTTTCCCTAGTTCTAAAACCTCACTTTCCCATTTATTTTACATCACTTTCTATTGTTATGTTTTTCATTTAGACCATAAACAAATTAGCAACATGAATTTATCATCAATGTAATATACCTTATAAAGTTGATCCAGAATTTAGTGAAGTGTATGTAATGCATGAGGTGTTCTATGACCACAGAATAGTTTATATTAATGGCAACCTGATCAAGAATGTCTTTCAGACTTTTCAGAAGAGTTATGGAGTTGAGAAAATTTTAACATCTTAAATCTGAATCTCCCCACCATACTCGTAGGACTACTTTTATCTTTGGGATAAGTATTCTTGAAGGGCACATTTTAGGAAACACTGTGTTGATTGTCTTTGTCTTGTAAATTCTACTTTATAATTCATTTTGATAAGCTGGGGATAAATAAGTGGTGCATCTGATGAGATAAAGACAATTTTCCCATGTTTTAATTTAATTGCTCTTTAAAGAGCATTAGGGAAGACTAGATAGTCAAATAAATTTTGTAGGCTAACTCTGATTAACAAAAGTAATCAGCTCATTAATTATATGCAGAGAATAGTAAATATAACTGAAGCCTTTCACCTGTTTATAAAGAGAATCAGTTGAATGTGGGTTTGAACTGAAGCACAGTCTTCAGTTAATTCCACTGCTACCCCACTACAAATCAATCTCAATTCGCCACTGGACTGGATGCATAATATAAGTGTGAGGCTTTTTTTGTTTTGTTTTTAGTGCCATTATGCTTAATGGTCTCCTAGACTAAGGCCCACAAAGGACACATTCCACAAGATACTATTGGTGGGTAATGGAGAAAGCAAATGTGGCTAGATGTAGACAATATGTCAACCTGGGTTAAGACCCTTTCAATTTTTCTATAAGTTTGACATTTTTGACACTCCAAAGTTTAGGAGAGAAAAGCAGAAACTATAGCTCATATTCCATTATAAATTAACCTATTACTACAATTAAGACAATAGCATGATTTAGGGTCATCATGGTAAAATGTATACATCAATACTTACGAGGAAAAAGTTTATGTGAAGTAGCTCTGGATGAATCTCCTTGTCAAAGAAAGGAGAGTGACTAGGTTGCTGAGACAACAACTATCTATCCTATCTCATTTCATCTCCTGATGAATTAAGCCCAGGTCATAATTTATACAAGGCTTCTATGACCACAGTATAGTGGACCGACAGTATTTGCATCATAAAGATTTGCCTTTGAAAAGTCATTAACATTTATTTTTGTTTGAGTTCACACTTTCATTTATAATTTTACACATCATCTATTGACAGGATCAAAGAGGAAATAATGTTGCCTTTGCACTTCCTAGTTACTTATTTACAAAGTAAACAATATCTATTTTTTCTCAGCTCTACCTCTTTAATTCTTTGGATTACTGCTATCTAATAATTTATAGTAAGATTAGTATATTTTCATCCCTCTGTACTCAGGATTAGCTACTAAAGTTGACATCTGTTTAGATAAATTTGGTTTAAGGGTATATTTTAGGGATAATTTGAATGTAATTCCTTCGATGTAAATAATATAAAAATTTTGCATGTTGTACACAATTTTCTAGATAAATAAAAATTTATACACATTTTCCTCTGTAAGAAACCAAACTAAAATTCTAAATTTAAATTCTAAGATTACATATTGTAGTTGAAATCAAGCCCTTTATGAGGCAGTTTTACCAAATATAGCCTCTTCTGTATGTTTTAAGACATACTAGAATTAGCTTGCAATTTTGGGGGAATTCTTTATTTGATAGTAGATATATGATTTTTTTGGGTGTTTCACTTGTAAATTGTTAGTGATAAGTTAAGTCATTCATTAATTGGGTTAAGGCAGCCATAAATATCTTTTTTTATCATCAAAACAAGACCTATATTGACTAAACAAATGTTAGCAGAGAGAATTTTTAACAGAGAGAATATTCAATGTTAATCACATTTATTTTGACTTCTCAAATATTTTATCCACAAGAGAATTATTCTCTGAGTTTCCTTGCCATTTGAACATACTCTGCCATCTTCACATCATTAAAAACTAGTTCTTGTTCCTTCGCTTTCCTATCCTGAAGTTCAGAATATATTGTTTCATGTGTAAAACACCAAATGTTTAACTCTAAATGTGTTCAATTGTTGCTGAGGAAAAACTATTTTGTTTAACTCTCATAACAAATTCGTATTCTTGTGCCCAAGAAATAAGTACAAAAATTGAAGTTGAAATCAGGAATATTTGGTGATGAAAATGGTTCATGATCATTAAGTACTCCAGTATTTAAAAGTTATAGCGAGTGTGTGATAACTTAAGTCAAACCAATAACTAAAATAGTCTCCTAACCAGGTCCTTCTAGCTGCGGCAACAGTAAGCTCTTTTGGGAAGATCCAATATTGACCCTGTTTTAGGGAAGCTTTGATGTGTTTGCTGAGGCCTTTGTTGACTTTCGAAAGGCAACTTCAATCTGAGGCATTTTGCACATACATGACATATTGCTAGTACAAGCTTATGAAGGGTTTCAAATACATCCTGATAAAAATCCTGTCTCTTTGGAGTTACATAATTATAAAGCACAGAAAAAAAAAAAAAAAAAAAGGAGATTTGGCCCAATATGAACTTGAAGGAATCAGGATTGGCAGTAAGAGTGCAAAAATAGACCTATCAAGGAAATCTTTTAGAATATGTTTTATTATTCAGGTTTATATTAAAATGAATTGGATTGAAGGCCCTCCCACATTTCTGTAGCAGCATCCAGAAGTCTATTATCTTTACTTCCAGTTACAGCAACAAACCTAGGCTTCAACTATCAGCCGAAGTCTAAAGATCTTCCTTTGGAGTTGTCAGGACTAGACCAGTTTCAGGCTCTCCAGTGGTGGACCGATGGTCACCGCCACAGGAATGTTGCCCTATTCCCACTTGCCTTATGACATGTAAAAGGAACTATTTTCTTTGCCATTAGGTCTTTAGTGTTATGGCTCCAGTGTAGCCAGAAGACCATGAGTGGCTTTGGGAAGAGAATGAATCTCTGCAGATACAAAAAGACAATGAATCTTCATCCTCCCAGCCGGTAGCTTCCTTTTATAATTGTTCACTGAAAATACCCTGAAATTCTCAATTGTTTACATGATCACAATGGTTTCCCATAATTAGAATGAATATAAATATGCCTTTTACTACTAAATATATGCAACAATTTCTGGTGCTAAAACACTATACCATATGAATTCTGCTAAGTATGAAATTTCATTGGACATAGGTTGTGCACACGACAGGAAATTTTATGACATTTCATAAAAAGATTTCTTATAAAGGATTTGAGTATTGAGGGATTTGGGTTTCTGTGGAGCTCTTAGAACCAATCCCCTAGGGATACCAAGGGGTGACTGTATATTTTTGTTTTTATTTATAATTTTTGATTTAAGACCATTTTTTTTTTGCCACAGTGCTTTACTTACAGTGTGACAAGGAAACACCTCTATCAAAAGATGGGTTTATGTTCTCTTTCTTTGAATGCAGGCGGACTGTTGTAACTGCCTCATCCTATAGAATGCAGCAGCGTGTGACTTCCAAGCCATTTCACAAAAGATTTTTCAGCCTCCATCTTGCTTTTTTAGATTCTTTGTAATTAGGGAAGTAGGTACCATATTGCAATGAACTTGAAGAGAAACCCTGTAAAGTGAGGGGAACTTGAGGAGAATCTGATGCCCTTGACTATCAGCTGGCACCACCTTGCCATCAATATGAGTGAGCCTCTGAGAAGCTGATGTCCCAGTTCCAGTCAAGCCACTATTAGATCCTCTAGGTCTAGCCAATATATGACTACAACTGCTTGAAAGACCCTAAACTAGACCTAAACCTACTCAGCAAATCTTTCCCAAGTTCCTGTCCAAACAAAACCATGAGGGATGATAAGTGATTATTATTGTTTTAAGCCACCATGTTTTGGGGTGACTATTTTATGCAGCAATAGGTAGCAGACACTGACATTGGTTGGACATGTGTGTGTGTGTGTGTGTGTGTGTGTGTGTGTGTGTATTCATTCAATGTTCAGCTTGTATGCATGTGGAGAAATAGGTTTTCTAAGCTGCTGAAAATCAGGAGTTAGAGACATTGTTCAGATGCCTTTAGGCTTTGAATCCACGTTCTCCCTCCAAGAAATATGTGGCCTTACAGATGCTGAACTTAGTTTCAGGATAAGGAACTCTTACAACTTGTAAGCATTTCCCTACAAAAGTTTATGCATTTTTTTGTAGGAGACAATATAGCAGAATAAAGTGGTTGTCTAGCAAAAATTTGAACTTTTCAGATCTGGCAAAATCTTTTTTTGTCTTTGTTGAGTCGGAGTCTCAATCTGTTACCAAGGCTAGAGTGCAGTGGCATGTACACAGCTACCACAGCCTCAACCTACTGGGCTCAGGTGATCCTTCTACCTCAGACTTTCAAGTAACTGGAACTGCAGGCACATGCCACTACACCCAGATAATGTTTTGCTTTCTTGTAGAGATGAAGTCTCACCAAGTTGCACAGACTGGTCTCAAACGTCTTGGCTAAGGCAGTATTCCTACTTCCGCCTCCCAAAGTGCTGGACTTATAGGCGTGAGCGACCATGCCCAGCCAGCAAAATCCTTTCTTGAGTGCATGGTGTTACTACCCCTGTGGGTGTCCATTATAAGCCTCTGAGCCCAGGGAGGCTCTTCTGAGACAGGCTGCTTCTGCTTCAGCCCTGTCCTTGTAAGAGCAGGCATTCTTATTAAGGGAAGTAGAGAATTGATCTAGCCTCCATGGATGGTGTTATATGGATTCTTTCCACCTATCTAATCCACCTGAGAAGCAGCAGTGAAAAAGTTTATTGCATGTAGATAATATGTGCTATATGTATTATGCACACGAATGCAGAATGTATGTATATGTGTATGACCACGTATTGACCTCTTATAATATAAAAGGTACAATTATTTTCAGTGTGTCAAGTCAAAGATTATCATGTTACCTCATTAAGTTATCTCAAAAAAAATTTGTTTAATGGTTTTTTTTTTAGAGGTAGTGTCTTGCTATGTTGCCCCTGGTAGTGTCAAACTACTGGCCTCCAGCAATGCTCCTACCTCGTCCTCTCAAAATACTGGAATTACAGGTGTGCACCACAGTACCCAGCCTCTAAAATCTTGATACCTGTTATTGACCTGTTTTATAAATTGGATTACCTATGTCTGGATAAGGTTCACAGGCTGCTACCTTACATGTTAGCACTGCAATAGAAAAATAACTTCTTAGCAGTGCTGTTTTGCAAATGAAAATACTATTTAAAACTTACACATAAGCTGATGCAAATAATCAGAATGACAGATGTGACTCAAAGTAAAAATAAAATCTGAATTCATTGTCCCCAATGTGTAAAAATGCTTTATGTTGTTTTTTACAATTCCCAGTTGATGCCTCTCTGTTATTGTCATTATAATTCTGAGATTCTGATTTTAGTCTATTTTCATTTTCAAAACAGAACAGGAACAAAAAGTGTGCCATGGAGTCAGCCAATAACAATTCATGAGCAACTATTGCATGTTTGTTGGTGCATATTTCAGAATGACTGAAAGTATAGCTGAAGTGGTAGATGCAAATGAGTTTAATGGGACAAAATGGTGTGATGGCATCTAACAAGACATTTTTGTTTAGGTTTTTGTGAAGTTAGAACGGAGATTACAATCAGAAGAGCAGTTATCAGATTAGGAAATTGAATAAATAAAAAAGTAAATTAATGAATGAAATATTCCTGACAGAAAACCACACAGAATACACTAAGTCAATTAAGTTCTTTAGAAGGTAGAACCTATGTAGTAAAACTGATAGCCAAGAGACACTGAGTCATGGTCTTGCAAAATTTAGAGCCACATTTCTCAGCTTTTAAGTATCAAACCTACAGAAACACTAAGCCTGCATCTCACCTTTGTAACACTTTTGAAAACCCAATAATCCCACTTCTATTGACTCCAGATTTCTATAGATTTAAAGAAAAAAATATACGTATACACCAATTTCTCATATTTTTGCCTATTTATTTATTTTGAGAAAAAAGACCTTCTGTGGTTTTCCAAATAAGTACAAACTTTACTGACAGCATATGTTTTTGTCTCCAAAGGAAGACAGTTCCTTATTGTTCTTTCTAGCAATCTGGCATTTAAGTAACCTGTTCTCTGTTTTGTAATACTTGACCTACCATCACAACTAAATTGTTCTATATCTCTAGAGAATGATATTTTAAAAAAAAATATGGACAGAACATTCAATTATTTGTTTCCAATTCCATTATCAGGGTTGGTTAACTGCATATTCAGCTAATATTGGATAAATATAGTTAAGAAAATTGTTATTGTAGAGATTTTTCTGTTAAATAGAATCAGTGAATTCCACAAACTGAATTGATAACCTGAGCATGAAAAACATATTCTTTTTCTAATCTTCTAATTTTTTCAATTTTTTTTTTAAGAGATGAGGTCTGGTTATGTTGTCCAGTCTAGTCTTGAACCCCAAAGCAATCCTCCCCCTTTGACCTCCCTAAGAGATGGGATTATAAGCATAAGCCACTGTGCCTGGGATTCCTTTTCATTTTTAAACTTTAATCAAGGAAAACCCTGTCTTACTTAACAATGAAAAATAATTAAAGAAACATAAAATCCTTAAATAAAGAAAATGATCAAAGCAGAGTAGATTCTTGGAGCTATAGTTCCTTCACTGTTCCTCTCAGTAGCCTGGTTTAGGTCAGAATACCTGATAAAGATCATGTCTGGCCATCGCTCTTTAATTTTTTTTCTTAAATCTATCATTTAAAAACTATCTAATCATCTTCTCTTTTAATACGTGGATAAAATAAGAATTTTTTAAAAATAGGTTTTTGTAAAGTAAAAAATAGAGCAAGTTCAAGCATTCCAATCTGTCAAAATAGCTTTTGCAAAGTACTAACCAGAATATATGATTGTGTGTTTTGTTTCATTTTGGTTATCCAAATTTTTCTGTGTTAAGATGGTTCTTATAATTTTTACTTTCCTAGCACATGATATCGTGTTGCCGTATCCTAATTTGATGATCAGTTATTGTATTGTTAAACCTTTTTGTTTTCTTTTTACATATTTTTTAAAATTTATTTTTATCTTTAAATCATATATAGTATGAACCTCTGGACGCAGATTAGGCTACTTATTTGGGATTTGATCCAACAGTTCAACTTAAGTTGAATCACACAAATTATAACATATTCCAAGACTAATTTTTGGAGAAAATAAATGAATGAACTGTCAACATATGTGAACATACCAGTTCACCTTCTTCCCACCCACTATCTTATATGACAGCTTAATTTTTTTTTATTTTAATGCTTAAAGTAGATTAAATTTGCAATTCTCCATTTGCTCCCAGGGCGATGCATTTGGAGCAGTGGCAAGTAGGCAGAAGATGAGAATGCTATCCACAGCGTATTACCTACCCTACTGGTCCTCCACCAAAGCTATATGTTACCATCATTTCAGGGAAATTTTAGAAACTCTGATGCCAAGCACACCTGGGTTCCAATTATATAAGAGTTCCTGGAAGGGGAACCCGGGTATCAGTATGTTTTAAAGCTTCTCAGATGATTCCATCAGGCAACCAGATTTGGGAAGCACTGACCTAAACTGACCAGGGAGTCTCAGCAGGGTTTGATGGGAGTTTGGAAGTAGAGAAGTGGTCTTAGCTCCATCCTATGGGGCAATCAGAATTAAGCTGTGTTGACAGCTTTCTTGCATCCAAGGTGCTAAAACAAGCCCTGCCTTGACCCTGAATCTTAAATCTTGCCTACATCTTTGCCTTCCCATGTCTTTCATGTTGAATTGTCCATAAGAAAGGTCTCCTGACCTAAATTACCCTGTATTAGATCAGTACCTCACCTCTTACTTGTGTGCTGTTTTTCTGATTCTTTTCCCTGTAGAGCTAAATCTTGCTTTCTGAGCCTCCAAACCCTGGCTGAGGTTGTACTGTCAATAAGTAACTGACATTTTTATATTAATTAAGAGGCATAACAATTCTATTTTATCTCAATGTTTTTACTAGCTACTTGGGCACATCTGCCCACTGATTTGACTCCTATTGAAAACAATGCTGGCCTGGTCATCTGTACCTGCTAGAGGCCCCTGGCTGGCTGATCTTCCTTTGTCTTTAGTCAGTGAAATGTCCGCTGGTCTCAGCACACACACCACTACTCTGGTTCCTCAGCTGATATTAAGTACAAGTGAAAGCACCTCAAGTTGTTGCTGTGTTGGATAAGACTAAGCCCTGGATTAGGGAAAAAGAGATCTTTTTCATGATTCATGTTTTCTTTTTTATGTTTTATTTTCCACCACTGCAAAACAAGTCTGTCTCATCCATGATGATAATAACCATGTCAAAATGATGAGACTAACTAACTTTCATTGGATCCTTTTTAGCATCTTCATAACATAGTACGTCAATCTTTTACAAATGCTATCTAATTTAATATCAACAACCTACAACAATAGTTACTCTATTTATTCCTATTTTTTCAGATGAGGAAATAGAGGGTCAGATAAAGTTTCTTGACCATGGCAACATAGTTAATAAATGATATAACTAGAATTCCCAGAGACTTAGATACTGACTGTGTGTTATGAAAATTTGATTTCTTTTCTTTTTTCTTATTTATTTATTTATTTATTTATTTAGAGCAGGTGTCTCACTCTGTCACCCAGGCTGGAGTGCAGTGGTATGCTCAATGCCACTGCAGCCTCGACCTGCTGGGCTCAGGCAATCCTTCTGCCTCAGCCTTCCATGTAGCTGGAACTATAGGTATGTGCCACCATGCCTGGCTAATTTTTTGCTTTATTGTAAAGATGAGGTCTCACCAAGTTGCCCAGGCTGGTCTTGATCTCGTGGGTTCAGGCAATTCTCTCACCTCAGCCTCCCAAAGTGCTGGGATTATAGGCGTGAGCCACTGCACCAGGCCAAAACTTGATTTCTTAAAAAAAAAAGAAGGAAGGCCCTTAAAAAGTCTAATCCCAAACTCCATTTATATCCTCCGTGTTCCCACTCAGTGCCATTTTGACCTACCCTTTTCTCAAGCACTACTGACCAACTGATTGATCCTGGGTCTGTGACAACTGCGAGTCTTGCCATGTGCTGTTTCTTAGTCTGAGATTTGTGCTCTCTTTTTTTGAGGTGAACTCCCACTCACAGATTTGAAGCCTCAGTTCAAATGTCAAACAATTCTATGTGAAGCTCTAACTGAGCTTCCCACATTAGTTAATTGCTCTTTTCTCTGTGTTCGCACAGCACTTATCTCTCAATCACAGCATTTATCACTTACTAGCTAATAACTTCAGATGGTTTAATTTGTGGGTAAGCCTCAGTTTCCACATCTACAAAAATAAAGCTAATCAAAGAACCTATCTCAGAGGCTTATGAAAATTAAAGGAGATAATGAACATAAATTACTTAACTGGAGGTTATATAGTACACGTTTTTAATAATTATTAGCAATTTATTTTGTTATTGCCATTTCATTATACTACAACTTCTCAAAAATATTTTTTCTCATGCTGCACAGTTTCTATGAGGGTGGACATGATGACATATATTATGCATCTTCATATTTTACAAAGTGCTCAGCACAGAAGGAAAACTTGTGAGCTCATGCAAGTGACTTAACACCTCCATCTCTAAAATGCTGACCCTCATGGGGCTCACATAAACATTAAGAGACAATGTAAACTCATGAGGATAGAAAGAGTTTAGTAGGCCGGGCTCAGTGGCTCAGCCTGTAATCTCGACACTTTCGAGGCTGAGGCAAGTGGATTGCCTGAGCCCTCGGGTTCGAGACCATCCCTGGCAATTTGGCGAGACCTCGTCTCTAATTAAAAAAAAAAAAATTAGCCAGGAGTGGCAGTGCATACCTGTAGGTCCAGCTACTTGGAATGCTGAGGCGGACGGATTGCCAGAGCCCAGCAGTTCAACGCTGGGGTAACTGTGAACTTGCCACTGCACTCCAGCCTGGGTGACAGAGTGAGTCTCTAACTCAAAAAAAAAAAAAAAAAAAAGAAAAAAAAAGAAAGAAAGAAAAAGAAAAGAAAGCCTTTAGTAATTGTCAGCAACTATCATTATTCAATAAGTTTGAATAAGTAGATAGATGCTCTTAGGAAGGAATAAAACTTTTTCTCATCATGAGTTTCTTTTTCTTATACTGATATGATGTCAAGTCATAGTGGTTCAAGTCTGCAAGCTCAAAGATAGATCTCTTGTGGGAGGGGCTATGACAAGTCTTTAGATTTTGTGTTATTGGTACTCGGCAGCTCTGATTCTTACCGTTGTGCAGGGAATACATAAAGTGTTGATCAGTAAGAGACCTGGCAAGACTTGCTGACATGTCTCTTCTGACAAAAAGACAAATGCCTGCTATGGATCCTTTCTGTTCTGCACTGGACTTTTGGTTGCCCATCTGTGTGAAAATGCAGAGCATCGTGGTGGCAGAGTAAATATATTGCCCTCCTGTAAATTTTAGGAATTCAACTGCCGTAAGTGTCAAAGTATGACTGACAAATGTACCTGTTTGTTACAAATAGAAACTGAAGATTCTGGAGCAGCTGAAGTTGGAGATGGAAATAAAAGGGTATTAATTTAGTATGAAGTGGAAACAATTAAAATAAAATATTTTTTCCCATAAAAACAAACAAACAAAAATATGGGTATTTCTCTTCTTCTTCAGACTTAAAGGAGCCATCAACACTTGTTACATCCTCTTTGTTACCTTCTGTTCACTACTAAACTCGTTGATGTCTTTTTTTAGTACTTAATGGAGTGGTTCAGAGATGGTTGCCTCTCAAGAAAGAAAATAAGATTTAAAAAATATTTACTGAAAAAAATGCAAAAAAAAAAAAAAAAAAACCAAAGCAAATAAAAAATGCATGCAAGTCTTCCTTTGTTTGCAGAGGTGATACGTCATACTATACCATATGTCTTAGGTTTATTGAGTCCCAGCTGCTTTGATGTGGTGCCAGAGAAGGGAATATATGAAGTTCTAATTTCAAATATCTTTCATTTCAAAACTTAAATAACTGATATATAAGATGCCTTGTTAACTATCTTTTACTTGG
The DNA here is from genome assembly GCA_963574415.1 of Tarsius wallacei. NCBI lineage: Eukaryota > Metazoa > Chordata > Mammalia > Primates > Tarsiidae > Tarsius > Tarsius wallacei. Next base: position 16,292 of record CAUYQG010093832.1, read on the forward strand.
CTGGGCTAATTATGTCTTTTTCTATCTCTGTATATTCATCATTCACCTTTACATCAACCGAATAGCCATCTTCAGACATTTCTCTATGCAGGTTCAGTACTGGCTTGAAGTGTTAGTCTCAACCCTTTTCTTATATTCAAAAACACTTTTAATTGACAAACTTTTTCTTTGATTCAACTTCCTAACCCCCCAAACTATCATGTCTTTATTACTTTTGTTAATTGGCTTCTCCAAGCAGAGATTCAATTAATTGCACTATCAAATCAGCTACACATATCTCAGCTCTCCATCCCAACAAACAAACTGAAGCTAATATGATATATTTTAGCTATATTGCTTGATTCATTAAAACTTGTTGACATCTTAAAAATGAGAAGCTCAAAGTGGTGTGTCTATAAAAATTAATAGTTAAACATATTCATTAAGAAAAATGGAACTTCTAGAGGGGGACTCATACTAAAGAAAAAGAAACATTCACTAGAAATTGTTGGTATAGGAATCCAGGTGTTGAACTTAGTATCCAAAGTTCAGTGAATTTCACTGGAGCTATGGTATGGCCAAAGAACTAAAGAAAGCTTTGCCCAAAGGATTAAATTATGTGCGTGATCCCTCAGCAGATGGAGAATAGCCATAAAGAGACAGAAATTATATTAAGTGACCAAATGAAAATTTACTAGACCTCAAAAGCAGACTAGAGATGGCAGAAGAAAGGCCTCACAAACATGAAGACTGATGGCTAGGAAATGTCCATGAAAACCAGAAAGAATGAAGAAAAGTGAACAGAGCCTGAGGGACTGTGTTATAGCATCAACCATACTCACATATGGGAGTTCCAGAGGAAGAAGGCAGAAAAGGCAGAAAAAAATTTTTAGAAATAATGGCCAAAATTTCCCAAGTATATTGAAAAGTATCAATATATATATTCAAGACATTCAACAAACTACAAGTCAGATAAACACAAAGCGATCCATGCCTAGACACATCATAGTCAAACTGTGGAAAGATAGAGAAAATTTTGGAAGCAGATTAACAAGACAGACAAACTGAAAACATTTATTAAAGATTATTGTTAGGATTTTTGCAGAAATTGACAAGCTGATCCAAAAATTTATATGGGAACCAAAATAACCAGACAACTTTGGAAAACAACAGCAAAGTTAGAGGACTTAGTCTTCCAGACTCTAGAACTCAGTCTACAGCTGCATTAATCAAGGTAGTGTGATATGGCTTAAGGATGGATACATAGATAAATAGACCAGAATTGAGAATTTAAAGACAAACTCTTACAACATGGCCAGTGGTTTTACTTAGCCTATATAGGGCCCAGAGAGCATCTGAATTATAAACTTTTAAAAATAGTTTTATGGGCACTAGCGATTGTGCAGTTTGATCATGTAAAAACTCACAAGATGTTAGAAAGTAGCATTTTCTGTAAGTCTACTTAAAATAGAGTTATTATGGATTAAGTGTTTCAAGATATCGTAAACTTGGTTATTCTACAGAAAAATATTGTCTGGTAGGAATGAATGTCTTGAGAATGGGTTTCTAAGTTGAAACATATTTCTCATAAGACATGTAGAAGTTCCATTCCACTTGATAAAGTTGAACATTAAGTTCTTGCAAAATAGCGGCATGTAAT
>CAUYQG010093836.1:0-27883 GCA_963574415.1 Tarsius wallacei
AAAGAACTGAGTACCATATTTGTCACTCATAAGCGGACCTTGGACAATTATCATAATACTATAAGAAAGCAAGGAGACAGCCCACAGACTGGGAGAAAATATTTGCCAACTGTATATCTGATAAAGGCCTAACATCTAGGATCTACAAGGAACTCAAACTTACTGAAAAGAAAGAAAAAAACAAACAGCCCCATTACAAAGTGGGCAAAAGATATGAATAGACACTTCTCAAAAGAAGACATATGAGCAGCCAACAGATGCATGAAAAAATGTTCAGCCTCACTAGTCACCAAGGAGATGCAAATTAAAACTACACTGAGATACCACCTAACTCAAGTCAGAATGACCATCATCAATAACTCAAAAAAATAACAGATGCTGGACAGGATGTGGTGAAAAAGGAACACTTCTACACTGTTGGTGGGAATGTAAACTAGTACACTCCCTCTGTGGAAATCAGTGTGGTGATTCCTAGAAGTTCTAAAAATCGACGTTCCATATGACCCCACAATCCCCTTACTGGGAATATACCCAGAAAAACTCAAATCACTCTATAAAAAAGATACTTGCACACGTATGTTTATCACAGCATTGTTCACAATAGCAAGAACATGGAACCAACCGTGCTGCCCATCAAAAAAGGACTAGATTTTAAAAAGTGGTATATATACACAATGGAATATTACACAGCCATAAAGAAGAACAAAATCATGAACTTTGCAGCAACCTGGATGGAATTCGAGTCTACAATACTGAGTGATCTTTCACAGAAACAAAGAGCTGAGTATCACATGTTCTCACTCATAAGTGGACCTTGAACAACTACTGTAATGCTATTAGAAAAGGATTGACAGTAGTGGGAAACTAGGGGGGCGGGTACAGAGGGATAGGGAGGTGGGATTAACAGTAGTCAATATCTGCCTGGGGAAGGGGGGGCACACCTCATCAACAAGAGTACCTGCATAATGAATGTTTGTATACCTAACCCTGAATTGTACCCCACAATTTTAAAATAACAATTAAAAAAAAGATAATTAATTAATTCTCTATCAAACTCTAAAGGATGGCCAATTTTTTAAGAACTACATTATGAACTCATGAATTTAAACACCTTTGATGATTTCAATAACTTGCGATTATTATTGTTTTTGAAACTCAAATGATCCCATCTTTGACAGCAGGGTATGCCTCAAGTTGGCTCCGGAGTCTTCTTGACATGACTTTAAGAGTCTTTGAGAGCTCCCTATCTGAAATGAAAAGATATATCAGATTACCTTGTACATTTATGCCTCAATTTGAAATCAGCCAGTTATCCTAGAAACTATAGCTTCCCTTTAGTGGGAAGTGGTATTTCAAGAGAATTTTCTAGACACTGTGCATTCATAGGTACTGTGTGGGCCAAGGGAACTGGTAAATGTTATGAATTTAATGTTTATGTCTCCTCCCCCAAATTCATATGTTGAGACTCTAATCCCCAATGTGGTTGTATTTCCAGATGAGTGGGGCTTCTAAGAAAGTAATAACAGTTAAGTGAAGTCACAGAGATGAAGCCCTGATCCCATAAGATAAGCCTCAGAGAGTGCCCTCCTTCCATATCCAGGGGGCTGCACACCTCACACAAACTGAGGAAAGGCCTTCTGAGCATACAAGAAGGCAGCAGCGATCTGCATTCCAAGGGGACAACCCTCATGTTAACTTTGTTAACACCTTGGTCTTAAAGTTTCAGCCTCCAGAAATGTCAGATAATAAATTTCTGTGGGTTGTCACCCAGCCTATAGTATTTTTTTTTTAATTTTTATGGCAGCCAAGTCCAAGCAGACTAAGACAGTAAATCTTGAGTGCATTTCTACAAAGCAATACAAAAAGCAATGCCTTGTAAAATTTGCCAATCTCTTTGGTGTAAATACTCCCAGAATGGTCAATTTAAGCAACCAAGGAGAAGATAAGGATGTGTTCGACTAGCTCTCATGAGATATATGTGTGTGTCATTACGTGAAACCTCCTTCCCTCGAACTCTCATTTACCTTTGATCTGCAAGTAACTAAATGTTTAATGTTCACCACCAACCTTTTGTCAAGGACTCCCTAGTCCTTCCACTCAATGATTCTTCTGCAAAGATTCCTGAAAACCGTGTTTGTGGAGTCCTTGCAAGTTGATAAGCCGACTTTTGGTTTTTAACATTATAGAGTTTGGCTGGATATAACATCCTGGTCTCATGCAGGTTTGGTGGTATGACTTTTTTATCCTTGAAACTCTAAAACATGCAGCTCCATTTCCTCTGGCATAAACTGATGCTGATAAAATGTCTGATGATGATCGACTAATTTTCTTTTATATTTAATAAATCACATTTACTCTTTACCCCAACTTTTTCTTTTTCTAATTAAAAAGATTATATTAAATGTTTCAGTTTTGTAATTTTTGGCAGGGTCTGTTGTGTATTCTCTCAGGTTTGTATTGTACTCTTCCAACATGTAGTTTTAAATCCTTCTCTTCTTATTTTAAGACAATGTGATTAAATTTTGATTTTTTAGTGTTTTTTACTTTTCTTCAGCTCCCTTCTTCAGACATCTGTTTTCGGTATATTGAATCATTTTTTCTCCCATTAGTGCTTGAAACTGTCTCTCAAAAACTGTTTTAATTTTTACTTTTGCAGTTCATTATTTATTTAGGTGTTTAAGTTCTTGCACTAAGTTTTTACAAGCTAGTGGACACTGGCAAATTATTTCTCCCATAGAACTAGAACCATACATCTCCAGAGAGTATAAATTATGGCTGAACTAACATTAATGCACATCACCATTTTATCAGTTATATAATAAAACAAATTATCGAGTATCAAAATATTAATTTGCACATCTCAAAAAGCAAATAAAATATTAGCTGTCTGTTTAACTTATTAGTAGAAACCCACTTCATTTTTTGCAAGAAAGATTGAAAAGAGAAGAAAAAAATCATTCTTCAACCAGAAAGAAGTTGGTAAACAACTTCCAATAAGTATGGGAAAAAAATTACAAAACTTTCAGAAATTTTATGACTAAGAATTGTTTTAGCTCAATAACAAAGCATCTCTCTACCTTTGATAAAAATTTACCAAATTAAAGAGAATATTTTACATGTTCATCAAAAGACCTAGGCAACATTTTGCTTACAATATTTAATAATCTCCCATTCTTTTTTTCCGGTCTGCACCTCAGTGCAAACATTAAAAAATATAAGATGTTTTTGTCTAAAGCCATGAAAGACTTTCTTTTGTACAATGAAGATTTTCAAAATGGAGGTTTTTTATAGCAGCTTAAAGCGGGATTTATAGAAAGATATTAAATAACCACTCCAAGACTTGACAAAAACTCAAAAAGAAATTAGTGATTAAGCCAACCTGATGTATACTTATGAATTAAAAAGATGTAAACATAAAGTGAGCAGATAAATGACAGCATACGTCCTACTTTCTTTTTTTTGAGTCAAAGTCTTACTCCATCGCCCTGGCTGGAGTGCAGGGCATGCTCATAGCCACCTCAGCCTCATTTGACCTTTTGGGCTCAGGCGATCCTTCCACCTCAGCCTTCGAAGTAGCCGGAACTATAGGCGCATCACCACACCTGGCTAATTTTTTTATTTATTGTAGAGACAAGGTCTCACCACCTTGCCCAGGCTGGTCTCAAACCCATGGGCTCAGTCAATCCTCTTGCCTCAGCCTCCCAAAGTGCTGGAATGACAGGCTTGAGTCATCGCACCTGGCCTGGCTCTGCTTTCAATATTTGAAATGACTGATGTAATAAACCACATAAGGTCTAGATCAATGGTCCCCAACATTTTGGGCATCAGGGACCAGTTTTATGAAGGAGGGAGTCATCAGGCATTAGATTCTCATAAAGAGCACACAACTGCATGCACAGTTCACAGGGTTCCTGCTCTGTGAGAGTCTAATGCTGTGGCTGATTTGACCAAAGACAGAGCTTCGCTTGCGCAAGGCTCACCTCTTGCCGTGCAGCCCAGTTCCTAACAGGCCAGGGGCCAGTATTGGCTCAAGGTCCAGGAATTGGGGACCTCCAGGCTAGAGTGTTCAGAGTTTCTGGGATTTGGATTCTGTATACTAAAAATAGACAAGCATTGTGCCGGGTATTTTGGCACCTCATCTTACTAAGTTTCTTGTATATGGATAAGATTCTGGCATGGAAATAGTTTTAAATAGGACATTACTAAATACCACATGATTTCAGGAAAAGTCAATTAGTACAAAAGATAAGCACATTTAAATGCTGAACAGAAAGAATCTTTTGCTAAATGTCCAAATATGTTGAATATAACCCAAACACAGAGGTTGTTAATTCTATCAAGCTCGTGGTCTGGTAAAATTTTTCAGTACTCCTATGAAAGCTTCATTAGACTTATTTACCAAGCCAACATGTTAACTAATATGTACGACAGATTAGGTCCTGTACCAAGTTTCACTTCAAAGGTAATAGCATCAGGCACTCAAGTTTTATTGAATGCAACAGTTGTTTCTGTGGCCATCGGAGTCTTTGAAGTGCAGCTGCATTTTCGTGGCTACTTCTCCAAATACAATAGTTGCTTGTTATTAAAAGCTCCAAAGTGCTTTTGTCTTGTGGCTTGTGTTGCATCTTCATATTTCATTCCACCTTCAATTAATGCTAGAGCCACAACAGCTGAAGTCCTTCCAAAGCTTACAACGCAATGAACTGCAATACAACAATCAGTTTCCTCACGAAACTTAATTTTTATAACACTTGGCCAGTCATCAACAATCTGGTTGGATGGTGGCACACCATCATCCAAAGACCAATCAATAACACAGATTCCTCTTTTTCCATAATAGTGGTGTCATAAGTTGCTTCACATCTACTTACTAGTATGGTAACTCCACATTTCTTAAATTTCTCTATAAATTTATTGAAGGTCACACTGGTTGGATTTCACGTAATAAGAAATCTCATGTTCTTTTTTGTGACTTTTACAGGAGCTGGGCAGATCATGTGAGCCACATCAATTTAGTTAATCTAGTTTTAGTAAAAACACTCAATAAAGTTATAAAAGACTTTTAAAAATCGAATACAGAAGGAACGCAAAGAAACTGAAGACTACTTCAGTATACTCCATGTGAAATTCTCAGTGCTCTGAGTATGAAGTTGGGAATAATGGTAAATGAACCTTCTGATAAAAAGCAGCAATTTTCCAGTCCAGTAATATTGAGACAACAGGAAGGAAGTGCATTCGGGTTTACTCCATCCAGGTGAGAACACTTGTAAAATGCAGCGCGAATATCCATTCAACACTTCTGTGTCCATCTTAGCCACTCTTATAGGGGCTTCTTGGTGCAGTAGCAATGGATGTTTACAGTTCACTTATCTGCATAGAGGCCATGCTGTGCTGCCAATCATCTCCACTGCCCTTCAAGAATTCCACAGATTCGTGACCAAGAACCAGGCATCAATGTGTGACCAGAACTGAGAAACACATTTACTCATTAGAGAGTGTGGCCTAATCACACAGCCGGTCCAAAGGCGGGGCAGTGGCAGTGACTGCAGGGCACCAGACTCCACGGTGCAGTCTCAGATACTTTATATTATTTTTTAAATTTTTTTGATGTTAATTTTACTTTTTTCCTCCACTTATTTTCTTAAAGCATTATCTAATGTGTTCCTCTTCTGTTCTTTCTAGTTTATTCCATCGGAAGTGATCTCTTCTCTTTTATATCAACTTCTTTCCTATGTTTTGCCATCTCATATGTGAATTTGTAAATCGTAATTTAGATCTAAGAGTTACACTTTTCGTCTGTTTTTTTAGAGCATCTTTCAAAGTGTTAAGTACGCCTATTGCTAGATGTGCTTTTGTTATTTTATTTCCTTTTTGCGTATAATAATTTGTACTGATTTTAGCTCTGATGCATTTCTTTTTTGTCAAAACCACTACTGATTTATTTCAAACTGCAAGTAATAACATAAGCACAAAGGTAGAACCAGATAAACCATTCAGTAATCCATTAACAAATGGTTAAACATGTCATCTTAATATAAAGAGATTGTGTTTATAAATGACTGTTTTAAATACAAGTACTATAAAGAGAGAGGTTACTAACACTATGAAATCTAAAACTATTAAAATTTAGGAATTTATACCACAGTCTTGCCTGCCTGTTATTCATTTTTATATGCTACTACTCTTCCTAAACATTAGAAGGGGGTACGATTCCCACAAACTTTTCTTATTTTACAGAACTTCTGCTGCTGCTGTTTGTATTTAGTGCTTAGGACTATGGAGGCTTTCTGTGTGAGAATTCTGAGCTCTGTACTTCCATATTTTCCATCTTCTCTTGTGTTGCTGGACATTTTCTTCCATCTCCTTTGTCCCTCACTCGCCAAATTTTAAATCTACCTCCAGCAGTTTTTCTTGAGTGTGAGGTCCTGTCCTGGAAAGAAGATTTGGTTGTGAATCATGTGATGTAATTATTTCTCTTCCCATTTTCACAGAACACAGAACACACTGCTTGACCACTTGGGTAATAACTCTCAACATCAAGTTAAACAGAAAATTGATACTGTAACACGTGACAGTAGATAGAACCCGGGTTAAAATAGGAAAAACATTTTTTGAGAGCTGTCTAATAGGAATTTAAATCTAAATTGCATTTTTTAGCAACTTATTGCAAAAGTAATTGGACATATACACAGAGGTGTGTGAATTTCCAGCACAGTGTTTAGAATAGATAAATATTAGAAACAAGCTATGTGTTCATCATTAGATTAATGAAATCATACCATGTAACTATTTAAAATGATTATGCATAGCTATACTCAACACTGAAGGGGAAAGTTCTGCAGTTATTATTTTCTAGAATTCTTAAAACACAATGATAGTTTTTGCAGTATTGCATACACACACAGACACACACACACACACACTCACACACACACACACACATAGGAAGTCAGCATTGACTGTAATCATTGACAGATATAATTTTCATTGAGTAAAAATATTTTTGTATGGTTTTATTTTTCTACATGAGAATGCATTACTTTTATAACCAAGAGAAAGATAAAGCTCCATTCACTGGGAGGCAAGGGAAAAAAAACATCGAAGAACATTGGCACTCAACAGATCTGATAACAAATACGATCATAGTCATTATTTACAGAATGTGCATTTGCAAATTCTCCTACTTGCTAAAATTTATTTGCAACCTTAAAATCAATATTCGTTTCACCTTTGCAGTCACTCACAGACGTGTGCATGGTGTAGAAAGATTTGAGTGGCTCGAATAACATGTTTCAGGCTGAATTCAAATAAGGCAGCCTTCCGTCATTCGGTTTCAGCTCTCATACTGCAGACGTGTGTCCATATTGTGGTCTATGTATGCCATAGAATTTTGTGCTTCTAGTTGATGACTTCGTGTTGAAAATGGGCCCTGACTGTCTTGTTGAAACACTGTCTGGTGTTCCTAAGTCTAAGATGGTTGTGAAAGAGAGATGTGCGTCATAGGCAGGCATGAGTCATAGTGCTGTTGGCTGTGAGCTAAATGTCAATGAATCAACGATGTATATTAAAGAATGTGTCTTTGAATAGAAACACTACAAACAAGGTGATTGATAAGTTGATAAAAAATGTTAACTAGAGACTTACAGGAACCTAACCCTGTATTTCCCTTAGGAGCAATGGTTCACAATTTGCTAAGACCAAGACTCTATAAATAGTATTCAATCTCAGTTTGCACCAGTTTTTAAATCTGAGATTTTAGATGCCTTTTTTTTCATGTTTTCAATGTTCTTGAAGAATGCTTGTTATCTGTTCTGCTTGTTTACTATAAAATGGATTTTATTTTCTTCTTTGTGAAATTTTCTGCAATGTTATCCTACATTTATCCAAAATTTTGAAATTTTGTCTGAAAAAACCCTTAAAATTAAATTAAATAATAAATTAAATTAATTGAAATTAATACTCACTTCACTTGAAATAAAATGGCACATTTTTCATTAGGGCTCAAGTTACAGACAACTTCTCTTCGGGATAAAAGCACAACTCCATATAAACCTTTATTTGTGTGCCCTTCTAAAAACTTTAAACTTTTACTTGGTTACCACTAAGGAAGAATGTCTGGCTAATTACTTTATTTTCTTATGTAGAAAGTTGTCTTGGTCAGCACTGGCCGCTATATTAAAATGCCATAATCTAGGTAGCTTATAAACAACATACTTTTTTTTTTTCTCACAGTTCTGGTGGCTGGTAAATTCAAGATAAAGGGACTAGCAGATTTAGTGTCTGCTTTCTGATTCATAGATGGCACCTTCGGGTGTCAGAGTGAGGATCTCCCTGGGGTCTCTTTTATAAAGGCACTAATCCAATTTATAAGGGCTCTTGCCCCTTGACCTCATACCTTCTGAGGGCCCAACTTCTAATACTATGACCTGAGAGGTTAGACTTTCAATGTATGAATCTGGAGATACGGCAAGCATCTAGATCATAGCACAAGCGTGGCACAAATATTACAAATATTAGTTTTTAAATTCAAAAAATAGAGAAAATATGCTTGATTTACTCAAAATCAAAATAGTACCAGTAATCTAATTAAATCATTTGAGGAAACAATGTCAGATTAATATGGTAGCATCTCTGAAAGTTAAAAAGTATTAAGTAAACTATTAGAATTGGTATTGATTAATCTACTCAGTAGTTATCTCTTTGGTAAGTTCTATGAATCTGCAAAAGAGATATAGGATATAATTTATGACCTTTTGGTGCTTACAATGTTATTCAGAAGATAAAACTAACATACCTAAAACAATTAAGTAAACATTAATTAGTAATTTATTAATTCAATAAGACTCAGATTGGTATAGTCCAGAATAAAAGAGATTCGTGAAATAGGTGAGACAAGCTTTGTCCCTGACATATGAGTGAGATTTAAATATTTGGATAGGATGAAGTCATCATGCCAGGGGAGGAAAAATTTACAGGTAAAAAAAAATCACAAAATGAAAATAATCATATTGAATGCTATAAATAATGAGATGTTCCACCTGATTGAGGTTGCATTTCATGGAATAATGGAAAAGTATTAATTAATGCCTTCGAATATAGAATTCTAGGAGCATTTGTATCCTTGACACCTGATTGTTCAATAAATATTAGCTGAGTTAAAACGAACTAAGAGATACGTTTGTCCAACCCACTCATTTTACAAAAATGAATGCATGAAACCCAGAATGAAACTGAAGCCCAGATAGGCCAGGATGTTTGTGCAAGATTCCACTCATCCTGAATTGCATACACCCCACAACATATCTCAGTTTCTATTCCGGTGCCCTTACAAGCACTAAAATGTTCCAGAGGGTGGAAGTCATTTTATGTTCACCCACCCAAAATCCCCTAGAAGCTTATTGAAAAGCTCTTATTGAAGGCAATATAAAGGTAGATAAACCTGAATCTGTTTAGAAGTCCTTGTTCAAAGGAAGGAAACCTCTTCAAATGAAAAGGTGTGACTCTGCTTTAATCTTCCATATAACCTACAGTACAAAGAGGCTGAGAATTTCATAAGACTGTGGGTTCCAGCTCTGCTAGCAGATTTTTTTTTTCCCAAAAGGAAACAGGAAAAAAATACATTAGCTCAACAAGTGTGTAAAATGTTATCAAAGATGTCCTGACTATCTGAACACTTTCTGTTCTTATGACCATATTGTAACGCCTATCAGTTTGGAGGGAAAGGCCATTCATTGTACACCTTAATTTATACATCTTCTGCCAGGCTTGGTGGTTTAGCCTGTAATCCCAGCGCTTTGGGAGGCTGAGGTGAGTGGATTGCCTGAGCCCGCGGGTTCAAGACCCGCCTGGGCAACTTGGCGAGACCTCACCTCTACTATAAAATCAAAAATTAGCAGGTGTGGTAGTGCACACCTGTAGTTCCAGCTACTTGGAAGGCTGAGGTGAAAGGATCGCCAGAGCCCAGCAGGTCGAGGCTGCGGTGGCTGGGAGCTGCCACTGCACTCCAGTCTGGACGACACAAGACTCCAACTCAAAAATAAAAAAAAGGGAAGGAGACTATTATAATAAATTCAACATGGAAGGTGTGAAAAAATCTCAAATACCACCCATTTCAATAGTCCAGGTCAAAGACGACAGAACCTCAGCTGAGAGCAGAGAGGAGAAAATATGTTGAAAAAGGTTCAAGGTGGTTGATGGCCAAGTAAATGTGAGTACACAGAAAATAAAGAGGAATCAAAGATCAAAAGAAATACATAAAGCCATTTCTGACAAGTGTTTATCAGGTCCTAATGAACGCCATGCATGCAGCAAGAAGATAAGCACATTAGAAAATTATTTTATAAGTCCAGTCAATATTCTTTCCTTGAAGTTACCATGGGTGCAACTTGTATTCCCTAGTGTCTGAAATACTTAAGACTAAGGTGTCAGTAACCAAAGTCAAAAGGAGTTATAGAGGCGCTAGTACTTGTGTACAAGGTATGTGGTTAGATAAAGAAAGTACGCGTACACACACACATACTCTGTTCGTTTTGTTTTGCTGGAGAACCCTGACAAATACAGCAACTTTAACCTATTTGGGTTCTTCTCTTTTTGGAGATACACACACATACACACACACACACACACATATACATATGCACACACATACACACACACATACACAATGACTTCATTATATAGAGATTTTAAATATAATAGAGTTATTACATATGTAATAATTATATATAACCTCTATGTAATATTGCTATTATTCTTAACTTGCACATGTAAATCTTTTATTCTTAATTAAATAATAATTTGCTTAAAAACAAGATCATAGCTTAAAGTCCTTTGTCTATTTCCCTCATCAGTTCACAGTTCTTGCTAGGTGCTCAAAATATGTTTTCTGAATTAGTGAGAAATAAGAAGGATATTATGAGAATGCCACCTGGTATTACCCAGGACCCTAGTTAGAGAGATAGGTAATCTTTCCCTAGGCAGTAGAGAAAAATTGTGTTGACTGAATTAAGATTAATAATAGAGTTATTAATTAAGGTTTCCACATGGGAAACTGATTACTGGGTATTGTAAATCCTCCCAATATGTCTAGCTCAGCACTCCATCTCATCCAAGGTAATATTTTGGCTTTATAATTTGGTATCCTTGTGATGACTTGCATGATAACACACTTTATTTTTTCATCATTTGTGCACAGCAATTCTCAGTGATAACACTATTCTGTGACCACCCTAGTGTTTCTCCTAACACTCATATAAAATGTTTCTCTCTCCAGGGCCACTTACATTATGCTTTCTGGTTCTACTGCACAAGCACCAACTGCTTTCGCGACATTCACGAGAAGAGCTTGGTTTATTCCAACAAGGAGGTTCACAAGTGGTTGAATACCACCACATTTCCGGATAATGACTCGGTTTTCATGTTCTTGGCAGCATTCTCCCAAGGCCCCAACCACATTCACAAGCACTTCTTCAGGCTGGTCAGTTAAAAGTCCCACCAAGGTTTCAATGGCTTTGTATTCCCGAAACCTAAGTTCATCACAACAAAGAGAGAGAGAATCGTTTTTAGTATGTTAGCAATGGTAATAATGATAACAATAGCTAAAAAATACTAAATGCCAACTACATGCTCATTCAATCCTAACAACAATCCTATGATGCTGAAACTATTGAATCCCCACTAGCTGATGACTCCTCTGAAGCTTGGTCAGTAGTAGAGCTGTCATTCACAACAAGCCATCTGCTCCAGACTTGTGTCCTCAATCACTATGCAGTACAGCCTCTAAGACAACCATGGCTTCTTCCAAAACAGATCATCTATGATTCCACTCTGCTATGGGGGTTTTCCCCATTTCACAGAGACTATTTTACTAGAACAAAGTATTTTAAATGTCTAATGAAAATGAATTATAATTATGTATTTTTGTTTTTAAACACATCAAACATGACTTTACTGTACCTACTGGAGTTTAATAAGTCTCTCAAAATAAGTAGTAGCCTGTGCTACTCGGATAAAAAAAATCTGTCACCCTCAACTATCTTCAGTATTAACCATTAATACATTTTAGCATCTCTTTGTCATGACTTTTCATATATAAATATAAAACCAAAAAATATATATATATATCCAAATATATATAAATATATATAACCAAAAAAAGCATGATATATAAAGGTAAATATTTGAGCGTTACTAGTTTCTACATAGAACATATTTTTTTCCCTTTCTAATAAATTTCAGCAGTATTTTCAAGTACCATGATGTGGCTGAATTTTTAAGGTTAAGTAACTCTTAATTAAGATGAAATTTAATTAGCTAAGGTTACTTTAAATCTAGTCATTACTTCACTACACATTACTAGTTGGGACATGTGAATTTCTTGTTAAAGGAAATCATCAGATGGAGACAAGCAGCAGTTGCCTCAGAATACCCATCTCCAAGAATGTAAACTCTAAAAATACATAAATAGATTTGAAAATTTAAATAAAATGATTATAAAGTTTACAAATACTTTAAAATAAAATTCAATGAAATCATATTTGAAAATGACTGCTCTTTAAGAGTAACTGGTGAGTTCATATACAGCTGAATAATCTTGTTTATCTTTAGACAAGGAAAAAGAAGGCATCATTTCCATCTCTCAAGATTTAGTGGGAAGTTCACCCATTCACCTTAATAGGTCTCCACAGGAAATTTCAGTTAATTTAAATAGCTGCCCATATGCAAAAGGGAAAGATTATGCCAGCAAGCCTCTTAGTTCCACTGAGGCACAGAAAATCATTGCCAGGTGGTAGAGTGGATAGAGGGGCCTTTCATTTATAAGAATCCCTTCATTCTACCAACTTAATCCAAAATGTACATCTATGACTAATATTAGATTCAGTTCTTTATTAGAATAGTACTAAATTACATGTACGTTTCTTTCAGTGGCCATATTTTTATTACAGAATATTGAGTGGCTTCTCTTACTTGGTAACATTCTCTTTGCTGATGGAACATTTCCATATTGCACCTGTGACAGCAGCTAACCGTTCTTTATTGTCAGTGTTATTGAGCAGACGGGCCAGGGGTTTAAGTCCTCCATGCAGCCTAACCAGGTCCCGGGTTTCCTTATCTTCAGCACACTGCACAAAAAGTCAGACCAGAAGCTATCAGTGATCAAGGCATATTAAACTTTCAGTGACTGCTGAAGTGACTGCCATTCTAGTAGTATGAAACTTCTTTTTAGAGTGTATTTCATTTTCTGAAGATACTTCCCAGTAAAATATAATTCTTCTGTACACTGGTAGCTTTATGACAGTACGTCTCTCTTCTTACATGGTTTGGGGAATGTTCTACATGCTTGGCAATTCTTCTGAGCCAGTTCTGAGGTAGCCTGGGCTTCTACTAAGACAGAGGTCAATAAGAAGCCTGGAATGCTGAACGCATGGACAGAGGATTTCTGCAGTGATACAATCCAGATTCTTGAGAAAATGCAGGAAGAAGACAGAGGAGTGGCAGAGATTTGGTCAGATTTTCGATGACCCTTGAAATCTAGAGATGAAGAATTTCCCCAGTAGAGTTTCTATGTCCAGAGCAGCAGGGAATATCAATAGTACCCGGTACTTTATTCAAACATGTTTATCCATGTTTGTGTCATCCTTTGAAATAAATATTTACTGCACAGATATTACCAATTGATCATTCTTCCCAAGTTATAAGGCCCACAGATGATAAATGTAGCAGAGTTGGCTATTATCTCAAGGTTGTTTTCTGAGGCCATGCAGTGGAGATGTGTGCCATGCATCATTCATGAAGATCACTAAAAGAAATCCCCATCCTAATGCACCACAGAGGCATCTGCCATGTTTACCTTCTGCAGTGATTTTCAATTCTGGTTCAGTGACAATTTTAAAAATTAATCCCTATTTCCAACCAACTCAATGGTTACTCACATAAGGCATATATTATATACAAGTCAATGATGGGTTGAATCATGTCCCCTCATAATTCACATGCTGAAGTCCTAACTCCCAGGACCTCAGAATGTGACTCTATTTGGAGACAGGGTCTTTAAGGAGGTAAATGAGGCTAAATGAGGCCATTGGGATGAGCCCTAACCTAATAGAGCTGCTGTCTTCATAAAAAGAGGAGATTAGGACACCGGCGTACACAGAGGAAAGACCAGGTGAAGACACAAGGGGAAAGATGGCCATCTACAAGCCAGAGAGAGACCTATGAAGAATCTAGTCTTGATCTCGAACTTTTAGCCCCCAGGACTGTGAGGAAATAAATTTCTGTGGCTTAAGTCACCCAGTTTGTGGTACTTTGTTATGCCAGTCCTACAAGACTGATCCAATCCTTTACAAAAAAAGTCCCTCCTCTGACTATCTTTTCCACACACTCTCACTCTGCACATGGTAAGTGCATTCCACTAAGAAATCTACTCTGTTTAAGGAAAAACTGGCATGGTCAGTAACCAGCCATACACTAATATGTTGGGGACATTTTTCTCTCTTTACCATTTGAATCTGTTTTCTGATATACTGTGAAAGTTATAGTACACAAAAAGTTAGTGAAGATCAAAATAAGTAAACACATAGAAAGATTAAAGCTGGAGCGCGTGCACGTGCGCGCACACACACACACATTCATTCATTCTGTTTTGGCAGGATACAAATGTTTCTAGATCATTGTGTTTGATTTGGACATATGGAAGGCAATATAGGGGTGCCATGTACTTTTGTATCTATTTTACACTAAATTGTTTTAGGAGACAGGAAAAGACATGTGTCTTCTAGAAATGCAAATAATCACAGATGTTTAAGCAGTGAACATACAAGTACCTGTCAGTACCACAGGACAACAGTCTCTAGATCTCAGACCTAGGAGTGCATGAAACTATATTGTGGGACTTGTTAAAAATGCAGACTCCTGAGTCCCATCCTGAGGAGGACACCTCATGCTTAGAAAACTGTCTCATGCCGCCCACTTTCGATGAGCAGCAGGTTTGTTCCATGTTTTTGCTATTGTAAGTAGTGCGGCAATAAACATGCATGTGCAGGTGTCTTTTTGATAGAACAATTTATGATCCCCTGCATATTTCCAGGAAAGTGATTGCTGGATTGTATGGAAGATCAATTTTTAGTTCTTTTAGAAATCACCACAGCAACTTGGGTGGCGTTGGGGACCATCACACTAAGTGAACCATCACAGAAACAATGAACAGAATACCACATGTTCTCACCTGTAAATGGCCCTGAACACAAGTGTCACATTACCACAAGGGCAGGATTGGCAGTCATGGGGCACTGCTAGGGGACGGAGGCAGGGAGGAATATGCGGGGCACATGACAACACAAAGGGTGCCTGGGCCACTACCAGGGGGAGCAAGGGTCAGTTAGAAGCCCAAACTTCACCTGCATGCAGCCTACTTACGTAGTTGATCCTCACTTGTACCCTCCAACTCTATAATAGATAAATAAATTACACATACAAATTTTTATAAATTAAAAAGAGAACTGCCTTAAACTATGAGAAGGGCCATCCCACTGCTGGGAGAGCTCGTCGCACCTGGTAAATGGCCATGGCACAGTGCTCCTGCAGTTCCTCATTCTCACTGTTTAGGTTTTTTACCAGATTTTCAATGATCCTTTCTGCTTTGATTGCAGCTCGGTAGTTTTCCTAGGAATAAAATCCCAAATATTTATGTGTGGTTAATGCACGAATATAAGCATCTATTTATATTTATTAATAATTATGCTGAGCAAACTTTCTTAGTAAATAAACACTAAAGTCCAAGCTTAACACATCTATGCACCAATAAGAGAATTAGTCAATATTTTAAAAAATATATCACATAGTTACTGATTTAATGTCCCATTTGCTTGAGCTTCTCTTTCTAATAGAAGCTGACTTCTTGAAAAAAAACAAGTCCTTGACTGGTCATGATAACCTCAAAAAAATAATTTTTTGACTAAAAACGTCACAGTAAGACTGCAAGGGCAGCAGCACTGGTGTGGGTACCTCTGACGCACACTCCTGCAGCGTCCCCACCACCGGAATGAGCATGTTCTCGTGAGAAGTCTTCAGCAACCGGGCCAGCAACGGAATTCCCCCGGCTTTGCGAATGGCTTCCTTGTTGGCGTGACTCTTGCTGCAACTCCACAGTGCCTGCGCCCCACAGCGAGCCACTTCCACGTCTCTGGCCTCGTATAGGCTCAGTTGAGCAGGCTCCGTGGAATTCTGTGCACAGTCCAGGAGAGCCACCTAGAGAACAGATAAGTGTGATGTACATGGAAATCTTTATAAGTAAAACTGAGTGTGTCCATCAATAGCAACAGGGTTGCTACCAAGCTCCCCTCCACCAAAAACAAGAATGCAGTAAAAAACCAACTTTCATACTACATGGCAGTCAGTGAAAACAAAGAAACAAACAAAACCCTTTAAAACACCTTCCTCCAGATTTGGACATTTTTACATTTCCTTCCCCCAAGAAATTTAATCCCAACATGATAGTATTTTCTTAATATGGCTCTAATATTCACATTAATAATTTTGTAAAACACATCTTCAGTCCTATATCTCAGAAAACTAGCCTCCCTAAAACCATTAGCAATTTCTAATGAGTCCTGATGGCCTATAGACTCATAAAGCCAGGAAACCCCTTTGGAGGACGTGACCCTCTGCATGCACTACCCAATCAAACCAAATGGCAAAGCTGCCAGCATTTGATTTTTTTCTTTGCAATAACTAAAGTCACTAAAGGCCTTAAGGGAAAGGTAATTTACTATCAGCAGTACGTCAGGTAGCACCCTGGAGGAAGTGAAGCCAGGCCTTCCCAGGGCTGGACTGGAACCACAAAAGGAATCTGTCCGCCATTCTTGCAGGCTCACTGTCTTCCTTATCCAGGGGCTTCAAAGCCATCATCTATGCATGTCTACTTCATTCTTCTCTCTCTGCAGGCCAGACTCCTCTGATCCTGCCCACACAGTCATAAGCACTCAAGCTTAGAAGGGAAAAGCCTAGACTAAGGAGAGTCTCTCAATCCCAATTCAAAATTCTGGAGAGAGAAAGCCAATGATACTGGCTTGAGTCAGGTGGACCTCCATGGTCTGATTAGTCATGGCCCCAGGAAAGACAGGGCAAGGAGTATTTACATGACTTCCGGGCACCGACGGCAGGTGGGAGAGCCATGGGGAAAAATTCTAAGACAATGGGATTGAACACAGGGCAGACAGCCTCAAAGTATCTGTCTTCTATGGTTCTTTCCTCATTGTCTACATAGAGTCCAAACCCTTTAACTCATAGGACAAGGCACCGTGTTGAGTGCCATGGTCCCTCATCCTCATATCACTGCTCGACCATCTCACTCAAGGTCTGACCACGTGAAACCACTTGTGCTTCTACAGGCTCAATGCTGTTTCCAGCTCTGGGTCTTAACCAATACAGCTCCATTCTCCTGAGATGACTTTCCTTGGGCCGGGGTTGGGGGAGGTCTGCCAGACAATACTCAGCACCTTCCAAAACTTAGCAAGTAACCCCTCCTCTCTCCAGCCTTTCTTAACCCTCCTCCTCCAGGTGAAATTGGATGGCCCTCCCTCCTTGCTTCCTCCAATCTTCCCAGTACTGACCTTCAGGTAAATACCCACAACTCACCCACTATACCTTCAGTTCCATCCATATCCTCCCTGCCCCCACACTCCCCACCACCACTAGATTCTGACATTACTGTGGTCAAGGACATACATACATTTCTATTTCTGCCACCTTCCTCTGTACCTGACACACAGTGCCACTCAGGAGATGTCTGAAGTGTTTTACAGTAAAAGGACAAGAAGGCTACATAACACATACACAGATAATGTGTCCACAGGCCCTGGTGCTGATGCAATGGCATGAGCACATCTCACCTAGATTTACAGCACCTCCCTGCCTGGTTGCATTCTCCGTTTGCTCTCTAGGGACCGACCTCTAGGGACTCTCTAGGGACCGACCTCTATCTAGGCACCCACCTCTATCTAGGCTCCCAAACCCACTCTGGCCAATGTTCTCTGGCCTGCTCTGCCTGACCTCAGTGCCCTTGCTCTGACGCTATAACCAGCCACGAGTCCACCTCCATATTGAGTCATCTCCCTCAATCCCAATTTTAATTGAGGATTCCTGTCCATATGTCACCTATCTCCTCAAACCCAGGCCTAGTGAAATAAAACTTTATTCCCAGTCCCGATCCTTCTCAGGTGTTCTAAATCCAGCAATTACAAGTCTATCATTGGTCTATTCATTATTGGTCTTTCCTGTTCCCAATTTAGCTATCATTTAAAATTACATTAAAACATTTGTCATGATCTTGATTAGGTAGGTAAAATGCCAAATACAGCAAGTCCCCCAATAATGTTATTTTGTTTAATGCTGTTTCATTATAACATTGATGAGGAAAAAAAATCGATTCCCAAACAGGACCACTGTCTGTGTGGCATTTGCATGTTCTCTTCATGTCTGTGTGGATTTCTTTTGGGTACTCCAGTTCCCTCCCACAGCCCAAAGCTGTGCATGTGAGGGTGGCTGAGATGTGTGTCATGATCCCAGTCTGAGTATGTATGATTGACCCCTGATGGGATGGTGGCCTGGCTTCCCACCCTGGGCCCTGAGTTGCCAGGAGGGGCTCAGGTCATTCATGAACCTGAACTGGAATAAGCAGGCTGGAGGGTGAATGAATACAAACAATTGTAAAACAAAAATTTATAAAGAATAGGATAACCACACCACTGCATGACAACGGATGATGTGGCAGGAAGCAGTCCATGAGCCAAAGTCTCTGACTGGCTGTGTTGAAAACATGTGGTGGCAGGAGGTGCTCCTCACAATTTTCCCTTTGCAAACACATATTCTCTGATTTAACCCACTACCGATTCAACCACCGTCACTCACTGATTCACCAAAAACTGGGTAAATGATTATCTTTCTTTTTTTGATGAATCTTTCTTAAATGTATGTATAGCTCACCTTTACTTCAGTGTTTAATACTAGAAGTGCTTGGGCCTTTATTTAGAAGTTTAGTGATGCTTTTGTGGCCAGGAATATGCTATAGGAATGTAACTCTTATTCCTATCAATTAGCCTAGGGTAAGATTGGTCTCCTTATACAGCGTTTTGCTTAAAACTGGTTTCCCAGAACTTTTCACCAACATTAAGTGAGGGCTTACTATACTAGGTTCCTGAAGGGGATGCAGAAGACTCACAAAACAACATATTTTAGTTTTATATTACATAATTCATTCTTTCTAATTTAATGGGAGTAGTTCCGGTGGGCAGCTGCATCAACCTACCAAATGATTTCTTCAATCAGAATAAAATAATCATAGTAATAATTAGATTTCCCTCAACATTTTATTATGAACATTTTCAAACACAGAAAAGCCAGCATCTATGTATCCACTGCCTAGATTCCATGATTAATATTCTGCCACATTTGTTTCATCATACATCTAAGCATCTATTCGTTCATCTCTCTAGCTGTAAGTTTATCATATTTTGAAGCAAATAATTACATGTCATAGTGCTCTATAGATAAGTGAAAACACAGAATCTCTGTCAGTAAATTTCTGAACACATTTGTCAGGGTACATGTTCACATTTAGGTCCATATTAATCCAATAGGCACTGATTAACCCTTTATATGCATAAGGTACTGTGCTAAGTGCTGTAGAAGTTACTGAGATGAATAAGACCTGTCCCTAGTGTGAGAAACTTCAAAGGTACAGAAGTGGAGACAATCTACTGATCCTTACTAAGGAGGATAAACACACATTTCTATATCACATTGACTTTTTTAAGGTCTCTCCTGACATGGCAAGGGTATTGAGCAGAATTCTGATTTTCTTCTTTTGGTGATAGTTATTGGAAAAAAAATCTTTTTTATCATAAAAGTAAGACTTATACAAAGAAGACAAATTGGAAAATGTAGATAAATAGGAAGAAAACTCAGTAATCCTTTCAGAGAAAATTCCTGAGAGCAATTTTGTGTGTTTATTTCTAGTGAGTTTTTTTCTACACTGTTAGGTAGGTCTTTAAAAATTGAGTTTTTTTAAGTTTTAAAGTTTTCTACTCTCCACTGAGACAGTCTCACCATCTCTTGTACATACACACAAAGGCAGGCTTACCAATTGCATAGGTGGTAACAATTACATCTACTTTCAAATTCTTTATATTTCTTTGAAAAATGAGTTTGAACATTTGAAATGAGTTTGGCCACTCACAAATGTAAATACACAAAAGTAATTTTTTTTTTTTTTTTTTTTTTTGAGAAACAAGGTCTCGGTCTGTCACCCAGGCTGGAGCACAGTGGCATGAATTCACTCTAGCCTTGATCTCCTGGACTCAAGTGATCCTCCTACCTCAGCCTCAGGGACTACAGTCATGAGCCACCACCCTGGCCACAAAGGTAATACTTAAGGTAATGTGATACAAAAAGAAGACTCCAAGAACATGCCCTGTGGTAACTGAATGTCCTGCATGGCCAGAACGGACAGCAAAGGAGGTGCACAGTGGTGGCACTGGCTGCCACTGAGGATGTCAGGGATACTCACCAGTTTGGTGATGCCCCCGTGTTGCCTCACCACCCGCTGTGCTCTTTTAAACTTGGCAACATTCGCAATAGTCTCAGCTGCCAAGCATTTCAGGCTCTTGTGTGGAGAATCAAGTATATTCACCATAATTGGTAAGCCCCCAAGGTCAACAATATTACGTCTGATTTGGGGATTTTGACTGATTTCCTTCAGGATTTTTAATGAACCAATCTGCATGAGAAATAAAGTTATAGATGAATGAGTGCTGAATAGAAATAACCAGAGCTGTGTTTTTAAAAATTCCCAGTCTACCTAAAATCCTTCCCCAATTAAGATTTTTAAGAAATAGTTTCCACCCCAGTGTTTACACACAGCCTCCATACTTTCCTTCATTTAGGTAAACAAGCATTCATCATTCAAGAAGCATGAGAGACAAAAGGAAAGGAGCAAGAGACAGAAAAAAGGCAGAGAGAAGGGAAAGTGCAGCTCACAGAAGGAGCAGGTGGACTGTCAGCAATTATAGCAGACAAAGACAAACAGGCAGCTAGGAGTGGCAGACACGAGAGTAAGGCGGGAACCACGAGAAGGCAGGGACAAGGCCCCTCACCCTTGTGACCAAGCCACTCACCTTGCATTTGACTTCATCTGTATCAAGCAAATTTATTAGCACTTCCAGGCCTCCAACGTCTCTGATCGCCAACTGGCACGTCTCTTGAGCTAAATTGAAATCTCTCATGGAACACAGTGCAATCACGGTAGCTGTCTGATTTCCTCCCTATAGAGACGCCATGCCAGAGAAAGGTTAAACAAAACCATGTTCCCACAGAAATGTTCTAAATGGTTATGAATCCAGGAACTGGGAAATGTGTCTCTGAGTGGGTTATAATTTGCTGATGAATCGTGGAGAGCTCAAGCATGGACAAGTTGTGCAGAGCATCAAAAAACATTGCTCCAATTAAGAGTCAACATTTAAAAATGGTCTTTCTTCTTTTCTTTTTTTTAATTTTTAATTTTAAAATTGTGGGGTAGAATTAAGGGTTAGGTTTACAAATATGTATCATTCAGGCACCCTTGTTGATAAAGGGTGTCTCCCCGTCCCCAGACAGAGGTCTTTCTTCTTAAACAGCTACATCAGGTGGTATTAATAGATTGCAGAGTCAAAGGTTAAGCCTTGAGAGATTGATTGAGGAAGGGAAGTTGTACATGGAGGTAAGACATGGTAACCCCAGTTTTTTAATAGTGTACTATGGAATGCAAGCCGTGTCTGAAAATTATTCTTACAGACTGGGACTAGAGTAGGTGGAATGAAGGCTGTGGGGTTGGAAAAGAGGAGGCAATTCCAGTAGGACCTAGAAATGGACTGGATGGGCAGGATGAAGGAGATCTTTGCTGCAGTGAGTGAAATGCTGGCCTAATGAGAGAATCGTGTGACACAATGTAGAACCATCATTTGACCCAGATATCTCACTTCTGGATATCTACCCAAAGGAAAAGAAATTGTAGCGAAAAGACGCCTGTACTCATATGTTCATTGCAGCACTATTTTCACAACAGCAAAGTCATGGAATCAAGCTAAGTGCCCATCAATGGATGGTTGGAGAAAGATAATACATATAATGGAATGCTATTCAGTCATAAAAAAGAATGAAATCATGTGTTTAGAAGCAACACGGATAGAACTGGAGGCCATTATCCTCAGTGAAATAATTCAGAAACAGAAAGTCAAATGCTGCATGTTCTCACTTAAAAGTGGGAGCTAAATAACATGTATACCTGGATATAGACTGTGGAATAACAGATATTGGAGACTCAGAAAAGTGGGGAAAGGGATAGGGATGAAAAGTACTTAATGGATACAATGAACGCTATTCGGGTGACAGCTATGCTAAATTCCCTGACTTTACTACTACTCAGTTTAGTCATGTAACAAAAAGGTACTTGTACCTGCTAAATCTACACCAATAAATAGATAAATAAAAGTTAAAAAAAATTAAAAAACAAAGAGCAAATCACCACCTGTAAAGAGTAGTGGTGAGCTGTTCCTTTAAGATTTAAAATTTTAAAAAAAACTTTTTTTAAAACTGAATGACTGATCAGTAAACCAGAACTTCCAGGGCATTTAAATAAAAATTCACCTCAGAATTTTTTTTTTGAGTTGGAGACTCACTCTGTCACCCAGGCTGGAGTGCAAAGACATGCTCATGGCCACCTCAGCCTCAACCTACTGGGCTCAGGTGATTCTTTTGCCTCAGTCTTCCAAGTAGCTGGAACCACAGGCATGTGCCACCATGTCTGGCTGATTTTTTTATTTATTGCAGAGATGAGGTCTTGCCATGTTGCTGGGCTGATCTTGAACCCCTGAGCTCATGTAATCCTCTCACTTCCGCCTTCCAAAGTGAACCACTGCACCCGGCTACTTCAAGAATTCTTAAGCAATGTTTACTGGTCATGACTGCTTTGAAAACCTGAAGAATATTGCATATTGCACATGACAGCTATTGTCAGGGCTACTGGTGGGTAAATGAGAGTCCTGGCACACACTGGAGTAGTTCCTCACACACCAAAGCGATACTCCTGCTGGTTTTTGTAAAAGGCACTCATGCTAGACAGCCTTTAATTCCTGCGTCAAAATACAGTACCGAAATCTTGTACCCCCAAATCTTTTTTACTAGAAGACATTCAAATTATTTTTATTTGTTAATCATTATTTTATATTGCTATTATGTATTTGTATATATATAAAATTATACATGTAAATAGATAATATATACATAAAATAGATGATATACACATTATCATATATATCTATGTATATAAGTACATAAAAATATTTTTATATTGCTTGAATATAGACATTTTAAAATGTACTATAGCAATATAAATATAAATATAGAAAATGTATATTTATATATAAAAATAGATGATACGTATAATAGGCTTAGCACAGAATGGAAATTCCATACAAAACCATCCAACCCCCTCCTCCTTCGTGTCACACATGCGCACATATATGAATCTTCTTGTGATTCAGCACAAGATTTAAAATAGGAAACTGAAATGAAATTTCTAGAGGACCCCAAGTAAAGACAGAAAGGTATAGATGTCAGCCTTTCCTCTGACTCCTTTCAAGAGCATTCCTTCCACATCTCTAGGAACGTTATGAACAACTGTCCTGTGGAGAAGTCACTGTCAACTTCCACTCTTCATAGGAATGCTTCCAGTGGCAGGTCTGGTTGTCCTCTAGATCCAAGATGACATTTAGAATGACAAGAGTCTTACTTCCATTATTTACAATTAAATAATAAGTTGAGAAGGAATAGGAGCAGGGAGTAGCTTTTAGTGTTCTTTTAGTGTCCCTGTAGCTTTTAGTGTTTTTTTAGAGTCCCTGTATGTTCTTTTATCCTTCCTATCAAGAAAAATCTTACTACCACCAATTTGCTCACATTGGTTTAAAATATAAAATAATAAAGCCTCCCTTCATTGTTGTCAGGTTCATAAATTCCCTTACTTGGGGGCACACAACTCTCATATGCTAGCACTTCTGGCCCCTCTTTTAGAAAAACAAAACAGATACTTTAAAAGCCCTAAAGAAGACTCCGCATGCTAACCATGATTAATTAAAGGAAATTAAATAATGCACAAAAGAAAAAGCAAGAAAATAATAACCCAATTCATTTGAACAAGGATCTTTTTCTGAATTTGTGTGGTTAAAAGGAACACCAGTAACTCCCCTGGTGGGAGTGGGGATCTTGAAGATCAGAGCTTGGTTCCTGTGTGGAATTAGAAAACCCAAAGCAAGAGCTTCCAGTAGAGAGTGCTTTAGACAGAGTCTTCAGACTTCAGACTTTCCTGACTAGAAACACAGGAAAACATGGAATGGGGTGTCAGGCCTCAGCTAAGCCAAGAGCCTCTCCTGCCCGAGCTCCACCTCCCTGAGGAAGAATGTACCATCCTGTGCGTGATCAAGGACCTTCTTCACACCTATTCTTACATCATAATATTTTCTTTGGTAGCAATTTTCAGCTTATACCCTCAGTGCAACTTTTGTTTCCTGTTTCAAGTTGTTTTAATTTTTCTCTGCTAGGCTATTTCCATCTTTTGGGCTTCATTTCATTATTCACACTATAACCAATGACATACATTTTAAAAGATCATTTAATTGCAGCAGATTCCCCAAAGGTAAGAGTTCATATTTTTCTGAATTATCTCTAGGCCAATTTGAAAGTCAAAGGGCTAACAATTTAGTTATCATTAAGAAGCTAGATTCTTATGGAAAAAAAATTCTGTAAATCATCAGCTTTTTTTTCTGAAAATCTGGAAACATATTCATAGGCATGAGGGATTTTTTTAGAACAGTTTTATATTAGGGAAAGTTAGTTTTTCCACATTTCAGGATTTAGTTCTACTCTTGTCACTGACCACACTCCCAAAAGGATTATAAATCTTTCAGAATGAATACCAGAGGACGAAAGCCAAAATACCCAATATACAGAGCCATAAACGTTAGCCAATTGCTATTCTTTAAATACCAGTTATGTCAAAAGGTTTTTGAATATTCATTCTACTTTGTCCGGATACCATAAACATCAAACTCAGGAGGAATAGTGCAAATATGCTCCTTTTTCAATTAAATTTCCCCTGAGAAGCTAATTAGTTGCCAATACTTATTTTCACATTTTATCACGCATTTGCATTTGTGAAGTTTTAAGAGCTGGAGAAAATATAGCAAAATATTCTTTTACTAGCTTCTGAAGGGTTTTGAAAAATGCTTCCAATAAACTTTTCCACTTCTTAAATTAATGCAATTCTTTTGCTAGTTGTCTCCCTGCTCCTGTTTCTTCTCAAACATCTCCAGGCTCTGTTGGCCTTTGGATTTTTTGCAGTCCACATTCTTTTTGGTGACCAGGAGGCATTTGTTCATTGTCGCCATCAGGTTTCAAACGGGAAGAGATTGAATGAATGTCGCTTTCTCTCACTTTTCTTAAAATTTCTTTTTGAAAGACAAGATGAATTGAGAGTATTTTTCTAAACCACGTTTTTTATTACTTTAAATAAAATCTTTGAAATAAGGAAGTATTACCCTATCTGTTATACAGAGTAGTGCCCCTCCCTTAATATCCACAAGGAAGAAATAAACATTTACGGAGTTGAAACGAGCAGTGTATTCAAGAGCAAAACAGTGGCCAAGCTGCCTCAAATCACTTTTGTATTACTTCATCCAACAAACTTGTTGCATGCTTACTGTTTGCCAAGCCAGATGATGGGTACCAGAGACACACTGGTATACAAAGGCAGACAAGGTCCTCGCCTTCATGAAGAAAAATTTTAACCTCCCCAGGGAGTAGAAGAGGGAAAAATGAAGCCCACCAGTCAGAGCGCACAGTGTACGCAAAATCCCTCCAGTGGAGTGGAGCAGGACATTTAAGACCTAAAGAAGGCCATAGTGACCAAAGCCCAGAGTGGGAGAGAAGTACAAGATGAGCTGAAAAACTAGGCTGCTGGGCCCAGAGGCCAGTTCAAGAATGTTCGTTGTTATTTCAAGATTGACTAAGACGCTGATGACATTTTTAAAAGACCTGTCTGGCTGCTGAGGCCCCTGGCTGGAGAGGGCAAGTATGAAAACGTGAAGACCACTCAGGTTACTGCAGAGATCTCGAGAAAAGAGGGTAACTTGGAGTAAGAGGGTGAGGTGACATCATACCCCATAAAGGGACTTTGAAAAGAAAGGTTTCCATCAACTTGTGCAGGAAAGGATACTATAACCCCATAGATGACACTCTGGTGGGGCAGCACACTTGCAAGGACATCATTCGAACTTACTGTCAGAGCCCATGTAACCACAGGGAGGCAGGGAGGCAGGCAGAGGAATGATCAGGACCAGAAGCTTTTCCTCCTGTCCTTCACCCATCTGCAACCCAGAAGCCATGGGCGAGACTGGAGAAGCCACACAACCACCACACTGCCATCCAGCTGGCTTGGAACATTCTCAGCATTTTTTCCTTCAAACATGCCACTCAGAGAGCAAAAGAAGCAAACTCCTGCCAACAACTGCTCATTAATGATTACGGAAGGCCTGGCGTGCAGCAGAAAGGCTGGCTTCGGGATGCTCTTCTTCTCCCAGGATCAGACATGGTAAGAGGTGAGTGCTCACAGTGAGTGACATATAACTATGTGAGTCAAGATGGGAAAATATATTGCTTTGCCTTCTGCTTATTTGCAAACCTATTTTATACCGATGACTTGGTACTCATAAACCTAAGACTCAATAGAACCCCAAGGAAAAAGAAAAAATACTGTTTCCAGAAGAAAAAAAAAATTACATATATATGTATCTATCCCTAAAGAAACTAGATTTAGGTTATTGTATTACAAGCTTGCTAAGAATTTGTATCAGGAATGAGTATGTAACAATGCAAGGATTCCATAAACATTTCATTTTAAAGTTATGGAACACTTACAGAAATTGACTGGAATGTCCTAGTCATTGCACTAAGGAAAACTGTGTAGCAAATGTAATCGTCTTCCTAAAAACGTTACAATAACTATTAAAAATTGTTCAGTAAAGTGCCGGATACAAGAGCAACATTTAAAAATGAGTAATAGTCGCTACACTAAGAATGACAAATCAAGATATGTAATTTGAAAAAAAGTTCCCATGCCAGTATTAGCGAAATAGTAATAACAAAAATTCTATGACCAAATCTTTTGGGTATGTATGGAAAAAAGCTATTAACCTTTACTAAAGTACATAAAATACTAAATAAATAATGGTCACATCGTGTTCCTGAATAAGATAATTTAATATTATTAAAGTTATAGTCTATCCAAAAGCAATTTATAAATTTGTGAAACCAACCCAAATGCCAACAGGATTTTTGTTTTTAACTTAATTTTCAACTTATTCTGAAGATGATCTGGGCCAGGTATGGTGGCTCATGACTGTAATCCTAGCACTTTGGGGGGCTGAGGTTAAAGGATTGCTGGGGCCCAGAATTTTGAGACCCACCTGGGCAACATAGCGAGATCTCATCTCTACAAAAAATTTAAAAATTAACTGGGTGTGGTGGTGCATGCCCTAGCTACTCAGGAGGCTAAGGTGGAAGGATCACCTGAGCCCAGGAGGTGAAGGCTGTGATAAGCCATGATTGTGCCACTGCACTCCAGCCTGGGCAACAGAGTGAGACTTTGATTCAAAAAAAGAAAAAAAAAAAAAAGATGGATCTGGAATGAAAAATTCACGCAAAATACATTTTAAAAAATTTAAGACACCTATCTGGTCTACCACATGTTGAAATACACCAAAGCTATGGTAATGAAAACAGCATAGAACTGACATAGGAA
>CAUYQG010093837.1:0-24565 GCA_963574415.1 Tarsius wallacei
CATGGTAGTGCATGCCTGTAATTCCGGCTACTCGGAAGGCTGAGGTGGAAGGATCACCGGAGCCCAGCAGGTCGAGGCTGCAGTGGCCGGGAGCGGCCACTGCACTCCAGTCTGGGCGACAGAGTGAGACTCCAACTCAAACAAACAAACAAAAAAACAAACAAACAAACAAACAAAAAGCAACAGCAGAACTGGTGATACTCAGATTAGACTAACCAAGGACACTTTCAGGATGACAGTGTTGACTTTTAAGAGCTAAACAGGGGGGTCGGGCACAGTGGCTCAAGTGCGTAATTCCATCACTTGGGGTGGGGCGCTGAGGTGAGAGGATTGCTTGAGCCCATGGGTTCAAGACCAACCTGGGCAACTTGGGGAGCCCTCGTCTCTACAACAAAGAAAAAAATTAAAAAAAAAAATTAGCTGGGCGTGATGGCACATGCCTATAGTTCCAGCTACTTGGAAGGCTGAGGCAGAAGGATCGCCTGAGCCCAGCAGGTCGAGGCTGCGGTGGCCGTGAGCATGCCACTGCCCTGCGGCCTGGGCAACAGAGTGACACTCTGAATAAAAAAAAAAAAGCTGAACAGAGGTCAGCTTCCGGTGGAGGAGTCTTCCAGGCAGAGGGAACATTATTGGCAAAGGCACAGAAGAGGGTGTCTGGTGCACAAAGGGGTGTGGCTGTGCTGTAACCCTGTGTTCTAACTTCCTCCCATTGGACAGAATCAGCAACAGCTTGAGGGAGTTTGCCCTTTCTGCAAACTGGGGAAACAGATCCTTTCTAGGCACTTGCAGAACAAGTGAAGATCTAGGGGACACAGTTGGACACCCATGCACGGCATGGAAGGTATAGAGTCAAGACAAGGGCACGGTGGATTCAAACTCCCGTCTTTCCCTTCCCTGAAAGTTTTTGTGCAGTGTACAAACTGTACAACCACCCATGAGAGGCCTCTTGGAACCTCAGTTGTTGCTAATGGTACTGCCCAGTGGTGTGCCTATCTTTCCTTTGTTATTTCTGACTCCACGTTCTGCATTCAGGGTTCAAGGGCTCAAGGAGACCCAGACATCAGGAGAGGATCTCACGATTGGAATTGAAACTGAAGAGACGAAAAAGAACTTCTTATCTAATATAAATCATGTGGATAAAATTGTAGGCGAATTAGACACAAATTCCTTCTGCATTTTCAGCGGCAATGATAAACTTAGCCTTGGGTTTGACCTCGCTCTCTTCACCTGGGAAGGAGTTGTTAAAATTTGCCAGCTGGGGGAGGCAGAGCTTAAGTCTATGTATCCCATTAAGTTTCACATTGCCCTATGGTGCCCTCCAGGCAAATTTGCCACCATCTTTTTAAGTGTCTTTCTTCATGATGTATGATAAGTTGCTGAGACTACACGCTTATTCTGAAAGTCAATGAGTGATCAGCAGAGAAGGTATCATTAGCTTTTAATTCACTTTTTGTTCTAGATTCCTTTTAATTTATCTTGATGCTCCAATGCTTACGTAATCCCCTTTGGCCCTGAAAAATGCTATCTCTTTGTTTTTTTATTTTATTCTCCCCTCACCCAAATGACACTAGCCTCGAATCTTAGCAAACTGCCATGATGAATGTCTTCTCCCCTCACTCCTTATTTCTTTTCGCTTTGTTTAAAAGCAGTGATACCTCAAAAATACAGGTGTTTGGGTATCAAGTGAATGCTTCCCAAACTGTAGGCAGTATTCCACATGTGACAGAATACCAGTCCATGTTTTGTTACATCTTGTTTTGCCATCTTCTTGTTCACTATTTTTCTTCACTCCCTCAGTTCAAGAAGCAAGACCATCTCGTGCCACATGCCTGAGCAAAGGGATTGTACAGGGCAGAAGGCAGAAACGTAGGAATCTTCTGGGCTTTGAGCTCTAGAGTTCATCATTTCGAAGAATGCAGCACTTCCTCCCCCAAACAGAAAATGGGATGGGGTTGGAAAGGCAGATGGAGAAAGGATGATGGCACAGATCTTGGTGGGACCAGGGTAGAATAAAAGAAGCTGAACAATTCTTGTGTCGCCAAGAGTGGGATGAAAAGAGTGGAGAGACTTGCTAGCCCCGAAGGGAAAGGTTATTAGGAGGACAGGAAAAGAAATAGGTTTGCAGAAGCAGGCTTGGATGGAATAGTCAGGACCGCTGGCCCCCAGGTGTCCCCTATCCCAACACACATGCATCCATACCCACCCCCACATTCGGGCATCCAAGCCCCTGGGTACTAGATAAACTTCTCAGCACTTTGATTCAAACTTGGAGGCGGCAGAGGAGGAGAAAAAACTTTAATTGTCTGAGGTTATTTTTCCAAGCTGTCTCACGTCCCACCTATGAAGGGGTCTCAAAATAGAAATTATATTGTGACAAAGAATATAAAGTTATAATTCTTGCCACCTGAGCTGTAGTCTGAGATATACTCTTGTTATATAACAGAAGATTTATGACCATATAAGTTTAGGAAACGCCGAGATAAACTCATCAAACAGATTTCTTCGCTATAGAACGTACTGCAGGACATGTCAGAACTTTTGACATGCCTGTGTGATCACAGAATTCTTCTTTCCAGGCACATCCACAGTATGGAAAATGCCGCCTGAGATTTTAAATGCTGGTTTAATGTAGACGATGTACATAAGCTGATCACACCAATCACTTACAGAATAGTTTTGATTACAAGGCTTTCAGCGCAAACCAGTATCCTCCTTCCTGCAACTTTTCTTCCCTTCCTTCCACTTTAACATGCATATCTCAAAAGATGTTCCTCTTAATATTTGCGACCCATCTAATGGATTTTTTTTTGGCTTATATAAATACAGTGAAATGATAAATTCTAAATATTCCTGGGAGACTCTAATCCAAATTCTGGTTAGAAAAATATAAAACCTTTTGTGTATATCATTGTAATTTAAGATGATTTCTGACTGAAAAACCTGAGTTGGAGATAAGATATGCCATTTGCCGTGCTGCATATGCGTGCGACCATCTTCTTTTGAGTCAGATTAATACAGATTTTAGACAGGAAATCATGATTTCTGTCAGGTATTTCATTCCTTGGTGATTTTTCTTATTCAAACAGAATTCTCTCAAGAATACTAGCAACCATTCTCACTCACACTAAAAAATAAAATAATATAAGGTGTGAGCCGCTGAGGGCAAGGATGGTATAATGCACCTGTTTACATCCAATGTCTAACCTCCTACCTAGCATGTGGCGCTTACCAAGCAGATGCTTATTAAATATAATGTAGCATTTTAAATTGTGGATGGTTCTGAAATTTGTCTAACACTTTTAGAAAGTGGAGTGCATAAAAGAGCAATATAAATATATCAGAGATTATGCTCACCTAGATAAGCAAATTTAATGGCCATATTTGACAGAGAAGCTGTCATTTTGCAGTTGCTAAAAAAAAGGTTGCCTGTAGTGAGCTGGGAGGTTAGGCACTTGATGTAAATCTGTCTGGGCGATGATAGGTTCTTCTATTATAATAAGTAATATGCACACGCCTTTCTTTAAAACACACACACACACACAATTAAAGACCTCCAGTTTCTCAGCGGCAAATAAATCCTCCTCGTTTCAAATTTCTCTTCCATTCCTAATTTATAGATGCTGCCATACTCACAAGCAGTACTTGTTGCTGTTAGAAAGTCATTGGCAGTGAGACTTTTCCCATAGACTGCTGGTTGCTAGCTAAATCCTCACTGGGTGATCGACTCCCACTTCATTAACTTTATCCTCCTGGTTGAAACAGGGGTGATGGCTGCCAAGGAGACAGGAAAGAATAGGCAGAAATAGCCCTCTTCGGGGTTTGCCTTGGTGATGATAAGGGAAGTCACTTTTTCTGCCTGCACTCCCACTGACAGTAGCAAAGGGGACTACTTTAAGTGCTGAAATCAGAGGGAGGTTGCTGAGTTTGGCAATGATATTAAGGGGGAAGTCTGTACCATTTTTACGCTGAGACTGAATATACAGAAGAAGCATTTCTTCAAAAATATTTCAGAAGGAACTATAATCCCACAAATTATGTAAGGTCATATTCATGGTTTGCTGCAAAGCAACCTAGTAAATTCAACAGGAATTAAAATGGTAGTAATAAGAAGAAGACATAAATCAAGATAATAAATTATATTTTGTTTCTATTTTTGAATTACATTGAAAGTAAATTATGGACCACTCACTGAACTATGAACTATGCATTTAAGTCACATTTTAAGGACAAAAGCTGATTATGAAAAATAAATAGCGCCTACGTAGACAGTGAGATGAATCTTAGAGTGCACGGCGTTCCACTTGAGCAATATTTTCTAGAAAGATTGTAGGTTAATGCTTAACCTTTAAGATTAAAACATTAATCAGATATTCTCTGAGTGAATGAAGAGTTATAGAGCAATCTCTGGAAAATAAATAAATGACAAAAATATCATGCATTTGTTTGACAAGGGTGGTGAGAAACTTTATTTCACCTCATTGAGTATGGCAGTTTTTCTGGGGTAGTGCAGGGGACGATAATGCGTGTGGTTTTATAACTCCCAAGGTAGAAATCATTTTGCAAGACAGTGCGGTACGTGCTCACCTCTCACAGCGTGGTTCTCTGTACCCGACAGGGCATTCATCACAGATCAGTCCAAGACTCCGGTCTAAGTGGCACGTTGGGCTGAAGCTATGCCGGTGTTGGGAACAACAGGGACAAGGAAGAAGTACATACACAGAGTTATTAGCAGCATATTCTCGTTTTTCTCCCTCCACTCCAGCTCTGACGAGAGGGTACAGGCTGGTCATTCTCATCTTGCACACGGAGATGAGGGTCTGGCCAATGGAGGATGAAATGACATTGCTATTTCTGCAGACGTGAATATAGCCCAGTGGAGAGCAGTAGCCCTGTGACATGCTATTAACCGACTTCTGACTGTTCTGGGTCATGATCATCAGTAATGAGTGGGAGAGTACAGCTGCTTTTTCAGGGATTCCCCAGGCCTGGGAAACACAGCCTCACACACTTTCTCTCTAGCCAAATCTCTCTGACTTTGAAGCCATCCAGAGAAATCTGGTGGCGATTTTGGGAAACTGTGTCTTGAAGTGCAGGCTGCAGTGGTGGCTGCGTGGGTCCTACTTCCAGTGTCACCACCTGGAGGCGACTGTGTGCAGGGCTGCAGCAATGCTCCCTTGCAGGCAGGTGGGTCACACTGAGGGAATCCCCAGGTAAAAGAAAAGGTGGCAGGTTGTGGTGGCTCACGCCTATAATACCAGCACTTTGGGAGGCCTAAGTGAGAGGACTGCCTGAGCTCGTGGGTTCGAGACGGACCCGGGCAAATTGACGAGACCTCATCTTTACAATAAATCAAAAAATCAGCCAGGCATGGTGGTGCACACCTGTAGTTCCAGCTACTTGGAAGGCTTAAGTGTGGAAGGGTCGCCTGAACACAGCAGGTCGAGGCTATGGTGGCCATGAGCATGCCACTGCACTCCAGCCTGGGTGACAGAGTGAAACTCCAACTCAGAAAAAAGAAAGAAAGAGATAAGATGTGCAAGCTCCGCCTAAACCCAGACCTAACCAGAACAACCTTGATGTTTCACACCTTCTGGCATGTTCCAAAGTTTACCTCTCTCTTTGCACATATCTCTAATTAGGGTCTGAAGGAACAGAGTTGAGCATCGAGTCAAGACCCAGCAGAGAACTCATGTGCTATCTGAGCCTTCTTGGCCTTGTGAGAAACACCAGCCATACGTGAACCCTTACTTAGCCCGAGACTGATGCATTGTAATGTGCTTTTCTGCTGGCTCTCTGAAAGACCATCAATGATTTTGAATTCTGTGAGTTCTGCTGCTCTGCCATTTTAAAGGGAAAGGCCCTCAATTAATCTTTCTCCTATTATGTTTTCCCTAAGTGGATTTATTTTCTATTATATATGACAGGACAATTCAGTGGAGGCTTGCTTGATGGCTAAATGAATTAAAGAAAGAACAGCAAATTAGACACTGCAAGGCCTGATCTCATTCTGTCCCTGACACTTGTGTGACTTTGAAATACTTTCTCAACTTTGGTGCAGATCTGATCATGGGTAATAATATTACCCATGGGTAGTAATATTCCTCTGGCTTAACTCAGAGAAGTTCTGAATAGGTTTAAAAATTCTTATTTTTTTTCATAGTAACAAGCTTTTAGAACCTAGTTAATTCATCATTTTAAACATTTTGATTCAGTGGAAAGTCTAAATGAGTCTGTTGTCACGGGGAAAAAGCCTGGTCTTAGACATGTTGAATTTATGAATATTATCCAGATAAAAGATCCCACATGAAGGGACTCTGGCAGCTGTCATAAACTGTAGACGAGACACACCCAGCCTGTGGGCCGTGAGAAGAGACCCTCCTTTTAGATGGTAGCCCATGTCTTTCTTCCTGGGACTCAAAGGGACCTCCCTATGGGTGATTTTCTTGGCAGGTGTGTGATTGCACTGAAGAAAAGAGGTCCATGTTAAAATGAAAAAAAGGAAAAAAAAACCCAGGATTTTCTCTCATTCTCATCCAGTGATTTGCTATTGTTTTCAGACACAAAAGAGGGGACTGGATTTTGACAAATCTCTAAAGTGTAAGTATCTTCTTCAAAAATTGGTATTCTGTAACTATCTCATCAGCTAGTGACAAAGTGACTCTACCTAAAAGCACTGGATTTCCCATCCCTGTAGGGCTACAGTGATTGAAAGGAAACCATACCAATTATTTTTTAAAATTGGAAGTCAGTTGACCATAAGTCATGTCAAAGTTGGTTGACAAGGCTTCTGACACTTTAAAACTGTTTATGCAATAGATTTCAAATTCTCAAATACACATCAGTGTAAACCAATGGAAGTAATGTAAAATGCACTCACTGACAAAAATCAGCATTAACAATATGTTAGATTTGACTAGCTCTTTACAGTTCAGAGTACTTTTTTTTTTTTTTGAGTTGGAGTCTCACTCTGTCGCCCAGACTGGAGTGCAGTGGCCGCTCCCGGCCACCGCAGCCTCGACCTGCTGGGCTCCGGCGATCCTTCCGCCTCCGCCTTCCAAGTAGCTGGAACGACAGGCACGCACTACCACGCCTGGCTGATTTTTGATTTATTGTAGAGATGAGGTCTCACCAAGTTGGCCAGGCGGGTCTCGAACCTGCGGGCTCAGGCAATCCACTCATCTCAGCCTCCCAAAGACGCGGGATTACAGGCTGAGCCACCGAGCCCGGCCTTCTCATACTTTAATTATGATAATATTAACTAACAGTATTATATACTTACTATTATTTAACTCTATTTTAAATTCTTTACAGTCTTTACCTTTCTTAATTTCCACAGCAGCAGGAGGTGGGAATTATTACCATCATTTTACAAGTGAGAGTAATATATACTGGTTACAAGTAGTACATATTCTTGTTTTGGTATGATTTTGGTTTTTCAATAAGCCTTTCTATAGTTTAGGGTTTTAAAACTTCATGTAACAATGATATATCTGTTGTCAATGCTTGGATTATCAAACTGGTGAAGATTAACATGGTCCTGGTGATCAATGACACTTGAGTTAAAGTATGAAGTCATTAGAAAGGACCATGAAAAATAATAGAAGGTTAAAAGAAATTATTTTCTAGACTAATTATATTAAAATATGTCTTCCCTTTATTACTGCTATAAGATTCATAAACCTTAATTTAAAATTTTAAGGAAATTGAATATAATACAAAAGTTCTTTGCAAATAATTATATCATTTTATTTGAAATTCAACAAAAAAGTCTATGACAATCAGAAGCAAATGAAGCTTAGATCTGATCTATTGGTATAGGAACATGCTTTTGAGAAACAAAATCATTAGTCTAATTATGTAAACCAAATGTAGAGTGTTTTTCACCTTCACATTGCCTTTCAGTACAAGAGTTTTACCTTTGTCCTGTTAATATTTCTACTTTGAGCAAGTATTTGCTACTCAGGTAATACTTATTTAATATTTACTTCAAATGCTCTGGTTGTTTGTAATTTATAATGAGACATTTTCTTCAAATGAATTCTATGATAATCACTGGAGATTTAAGAGTTAAGGAATAATAAATGCCACCTTGCTTTTATTCCCAGCCTGGATAAATGTGTTCTTTCACCCTATAGGAAGTGTCCCTTTTTACATGATATCCTCCAAGATGATGAGTTCTAATCCTGAGGAAGACCCTTTGGACACATTTCTCCAGTACATTGAGGATATGGGGATGAAGGCATACGACGGCTTGGTTATTCAGAACGCATCTGACATTGCTAGAGAGAATGATCGCTTGAGAAATGAAACAAACCTGGCATATCTGAAGGAGAAGAATGAAAAACGCCGAAGACAAGAAGAAGCAATAAAGCGGTAAATATAAATAAAAGTATTCCGACTTTTGTGCATAGGAGAAAATCTGTGAGTGTTGCTAAAGTTGTGATGTTGTCACTTGGTCAAGAAGAGCACGTTAGCCGGGCTGGGTGGCTCAGCCTGTAATCCCAGCGCTTTGGGAGGCTGAGGTGAATGGATTGCCTGAGCCCGCGGGCTCGAGACCTGCCTGGGCAACTTGGCGAGACCTCATCTTTACAATAAATCAAAAATTAGCCAGGCGTGGTAGCGCGCACCTGTAGTTCCAGCTACTTGGAAGGCTGAGATGAAGGATTGCTGGAGCCCAACAGGTCGAGGCTGCAGTGGCGGCCACTGCACTCCAGTCTGGGTGACAGAGTGAGACTCTAACTCAAAAAAAAAAAGAAGAGCACATTAAAGTCAGTTTCACCTAATGAGATAATGTGAAAGTAACACCTCATATAGCAAAAATGTAATTTATCCTGCTGACAGAGTCTGCGCCTTTGTTAACAAAAGTTATTTACTTGTGTGTTGTGTCTATGGAGGTAAAGATGAGATGGGGAAAGGATTCGGTTTTCTCTCTATAAAAGCTTATGCTCAATAGCCTTGTGATAAAGGTGCAAGCACTTTAATAACCAAAGACGGATGAAAACACTCATCTTTAATGGACGTTGTTTATACCTTTTACCTTAAAATAGATTTCATCTTCCTTCTAGATTATTAATAATTAGACTTATGTGAGCATCTGAAGGCAGGTAGAATCCTCAGTGTGGACTCTCTATGTAAAATTTCATGGCTGTTAGAGCTCTTGTTTGGTACCAAGTGCCCCAAGTTTGCTCAACTGGAATTACTTTTATGTTGCAAAACCTACCAGCTACAGGCTAACAAGCCCCACATAGCAGCCATCCAAACTGAGGTTAAATTTCTTAGGACAATTATACCAAAAGAAGAATGCATGTTTTTCTTTTTGAAGAATGTTACAGTATCTTCAGATTGTATGTGTGTATGTTTTCCAGCAGTACAGGTAGATACATGTTGTGTCTGATGGAGTCCTTTTTCATCAATAAAGTTTATTTACTGAGTGCAAAACATTAAATATAAGCAACTAACTCACATCAATTAGCTGCATAACTGAATAATAATAATAAAGGTATCTTGATGGTTCATTGGTGGATTTTTCATCTAATCTGGCAGTAATACTTTTGCTTGCTGTCTGTGAACATTATGACATTAAGGAAAATAAAATATCATTTTAAGATAAACTATTCATGCTTATAAAGAAGCCAAATAAGGTCACACTACTACAATCATTTAATGAAAAACAACTTCATATGAGAGAGAAAAAAAGAGAAAGAGATATTTGGAAGCAAAAAATTAGAAAGGAATGTCAAAGAAGATTGTTTTGAAAGAGTGTACTCTTTTATCCTCTGGACTACTAAAATGAAAATATATTCTATTATCAGATATAAAAATGTCTTTTCTTTTCTTTTTTCTTTTCTTTTTGTGTTGGAGTCTCACTCTGTCACCCAGACTGGAGTGCAGTGTCATGCTCATTGACACCGCAGCGTCCACCTGCTGGGCTTAGGTGATCCTTTCGCCTCAGCCTTCAAGTAGCTGGAACCACAGGTGATCTCTAAAGCACCCAGCTTATTTTTTGGATTTACTGTAGAGACAATGTCTCACCAAGTTGCCCAGGTTGGTCTCAAACCCCTGGGCTCAGAAAATTCTCTTGCCTTGGCCTCCCCAAATGCTGGGATAATAGGCTGAGCCACCACTCCCGGCCTAAAAATGTTTTTAAAAATACACAATTGATAACCATTTTTGCAATTGCATATATTTATTTTTGAAGTCAATTTGTTGTTAGAGATCATATCATTGTTTATTTCTAAACAATTTTCATTGGAATCACAGATTCCTTTCTAGAGTACATAAATTTCCTTTTTTAGGACTGTTTTTTCTGTGAAATATTTCTGATGAACTTCTGTAGGTATGTGAGCATTTTACTTTTATAAGTCTGAGTACTCTAAAAATTCAAAACAGAAAAGGTGTCCTACATGATTTCCAAAGTAACTTCAGCTCTAAAATATAAGGTTTCCCAATCTTGGCATTAAAACCGAAAAATAAATTATTTCTAATCATTTCATTAGATTTTATAGAGCATCCAAAATGTATTTATCACTGTATTAATAGCTTTTTTGTTTCATTAACAACCTTTACTAGGTTTCTATCTAAAGATTAATAATCTATTAAAGAAAGTAAAAATAATTAATTTTTAGGTGGTTTACTGTCAAGTATTCAAAGGAGCATAACCAAGGAAGTCTAAAGTTCAGGAGGCATAAGTGCAGAAATTTAAGTAGGTTAAGATACAGCAAAATTTTGTCATTGTACAAGTGAGGTTAACAAAATCCTTTTGTGTGAATATTGAGTCGATTTCTGCCAGGTTGATAAAGCAATATTTTCTAGAATTATGTTACAAAACATAAAAGTCAAGATAGTTCGGATCACACGTTGAATTGAAAAAGTCTCAAATGATCTGGAGATATTTATTTTCACATCCCCCCCTCAGTAGAAGATGAAACTTTAGTGTACTGAGTTTGAGAATAGAGCAAAGGACAGAAGTGACTGATATATCATGTTATTTCCTAACTGATGAGCGATAATGTTGATTTGAAGTAGGATGATAGCAATAAATATGATGTACAATAATCAAACTATAGGCACCATCTGAATTTTCTGATTGATGAGATGTAGGATTTGAGTAAGAGAAAGAAATTAAAGATGGATCTCAAGTCAGTGTTGTTGTTGCTGTTTTCTATTTTGTTCTGTTTCTGCCTAAACTAAAGCAATGACTTTCCATTTAATGAAATGGTAAGGACTAAAAGAGAGGCAAGTTTAGGGTAAATTATGGGGATACAGGAGCACAGCTTTGATGACAATTTTGTGAAAGCTTTTGAATATAAAATGGAGATACTGGTGAGGGAGTTCAATAAAGAATCTGGTACTTCCAGTAGAAATCAAAGATTGAGGTATAAATATAAGAGTTGTAGTCTATCATTTTCATAAACCTACGTGAGAATAACCAGGACTTTAATTTAGATAGAGATGACAAAGGAACCTAGGATTTTTCCCTGGAGGCACCTCATTGCTCATATGATAGGAATAGTAGAAGATTCCAGTAAAAACGCTTGGTGAGAGGGGAGAAGAGCCACAAAAGGGAGTAATACCTCGGAGTGAAGTGTCCAAAGTGATTAAAGAAGAGATAGAGATTTTGCTGATAGATCAAATACATTGAAGCCCCAAAATTGACCATTACTTTTTTCCACTTTGAGGTTGTTAATGGGAACAGTTTCATTGAAGGGCTAGAGACAAAACCCACTGGGATTATGTTCTACGAGAGAATAAAAAGAAAAGAATTGAAGCAGAATATAGATAACTATTTTGAGGACTTTTGAAGTTAAAAAAATTAAAAAATATGGGGAGAGTAGTTGGGGAGCAAATGGAATCCTTAGCAATTAATTTTTTTTCC
This sequence comes from Tarsius wallacei, assembly GCA_963574415.1. Taxonomy (NCBI): domain Eukaryota; kingdom Metazoa; phylum Chordata; class Mammalia; order Primates; family Tarsiidae; genus Tarsius; species Tarsius wallacei. Next base: position 11,876 of record CAUYQG010093837.1, read on the forward strand.
TATAAGAAAGGAGAAATTTAGCATATTTTAAATGCTGACATGAGTGATTATTATAGAAACAGAAATACTGCTGACTTAGGGGAGGGGAAAAAGTTACTGTGAGATTGTTCTTGAGTAGGTGGGAAGGAAGGCATTTTAGATGGAATACAGTCTGCTCAGCCCTCGTAAGAGGAGGGATGCCACAGCATATAAATGGAGGACTAGAAACCCGCACAAAAAGGCCCTAAACCTGGTTCTCCAAAGCCAATAGCATACATTTAAACCAGGAGCCAAATTACAGAGGTATCATTTGTGCAAAAAACAGAGCAGTCGAGAGTAACTAACTCCCCAAAAAACAGGGGAAAAAATTACTACCAAACAGTCCTTTCTCCCTGTTTCTCTCAAAGCTTAAGTACAGTCTCAGTTGCAGAATGGAGTAAAGAGCTAGAGCCTGGGGTCTAGGAAAAGCTCTGGCTGGAAAATAGTGAGTTGGGAAGGTGAACCAGGATGGAATCCAGTCCCCTGCCTGGGGTGAAGGGGGCAGAGCACAGAGGAAATACTCCCATCAGTGCACACCCAGGCCTTACTCCAAAGACAATCACAGGTAGAGACTCCGACTGCAGCAGGAAACATGACCAGTGGACATATTGAAGAGAATTCGTTGTGGGGTATTCCCCAAACTTGAATGAGCTCAAGCATATCCCAATCACTCTTTTATTATTGTTCCCATGGTTGTTACATGCACTAGGATTTGAAAGATGTAATATATGTCTTGCTATCAATAACTCTTTTTGTTCTTTCCTACTCTTCCTCCCCAAAAATATTTTTTCTGGAATTCTAATTTAAGGTGTAAATATATTTGGAAGGGACAGCATACTAGCAAATCTAAATTGTTGAGACTTCTCAGATGCCTTTCTTTTCCAAAATCAGGGCCTGTGTACAGAGTGAGATCACAGACAGTATCTGAATATTGTTGGGGAAAGGGGTTTGATAGAGAAGAGTGAAAGAAGCCAAATAAGTTACGGTTGCATAGGAGGAGGAGGCTAATGTATTCTCACATCTCCTTATGACGAACTGGTGGTCGAATCTCAAGTGATCCAGTCTTGACGTTCATTGTACTGTCCAAATTCATTTTTATTTTTTTCATATGATGACAAGTCTCCTGAGGTTCTGATAATTTAGAAATAATAATAGCCTTATTCCCCCTTCAAAACACAATTTTGGGATTGCTGCCACTTTCTTTAAAAATGTATTTGTAATATTTTGAGAGATTCCACAGTAAGATTTTAATCACACTGGCACTTTGGGGTTCTAGGGATAGTGACATGCACAATACCCACATCTAAATTCAACACATATTTTGATATATTTTATTATGCAATTTATGTAGAGAAAATTCCACAAGGCACTAATCAATGTACTCCAATTAATTAAAATAATTTAGTGTATTTGCTGGATATTTTCTTAAATATATGCTATGATTTAATATATAGGATATAAATGCTGAAAATCTAAAGATGGGGCATGTTTAACCTTGAAAAGGCATTGATGATAATTCTCTGTGAAATATGCCAGTTGCAATTTCAGAAATGTGCAGACTGCCAAGGATTGCTTAAAAAATGGAAATAGGATTTCATATGATTGACCTTCTGGATCACATATGTGCTGAAATGCCTTTTGTGCTGAAGCTGGAAAGCTTAAAACACTGAGCTCTAAGAAAAAGAATATCCTTATCACTTTCTCGGTGTTCTAAGTCATTTAGGTTTTCTGAGCTCAATTCCTTATTTTTAACTTGAGCACCTTGTCACTATTAACTTTCTTGTACCTTTGCTTTCATTTCTCAGAAGGGATTTTACTGAAAAGACTGGCTGGGTGAAAAATACTAAATAAATAAAAAGAGATGTTGTTAGTGTTTTTCTAAACAGCTTCAAATAACTTCTGGTGAAAAAGAGAGAGAAAGACTTAAGGGAAACAAATTAATGGAGAATGAAAAAATTCTTTCAGTAGCTCATCTTTTCTGCTATTTTAAATCCTAATGGTTTTGTGCAGGCACTGTTAAATGAGGTTTACTTTTTATGAAAAAGCCTGCAAGAAAACAAACATGCAAAAAGTATAGCTCCAAACAAGTGAGTTCCCTTGAGATGGGTTGCAGAAGCCTGGTTTGTCATGTGAGCGAGTGAAAAGTAAGGAACAATCATGATAGTCAGTGTATTGAACCACTGACACAGCTCACGGACTAGCCAATAAGAAGAAGGTAAGTGACAATGAGAAAAGAGTCTGGCCACAAACAACCCATAAGGCAGTACTTGTGCTTACCTGTGAACATAAAGCCTCCCTCAGAGCTTCACTATTTACAGGCCATCAAGTGTAGCCCATTCAGTAATGCAATGCACTGAGAAGAACAGGCAATCAAAAGATCATCAGACACGCCAAAAGCACAAAAATTCCCTCAAGCACATTTTTCTTTCTGAATTCCGAAACTGATCCCTGCACTGTCTCATTTTGTTGTTGGCTATTGTATTTTTTAAACAACACAGGAAACATCCCTTGATTAAAATAAAAGCAACAAGAAAATTTGTTCCCAGTACATGATTTCTACCACACGAAGGGGGTGCATTTTTTTTCCCTAATGAAACAAATGCTACATTAGTGAAACTTTCCCAAACATTGTGCGTCTGGAAGACAGCTCCCGACTTTAGCAAAGTGGTTCTGACACAAAGGACTACTTAGGCTGATTAGAAATGTCTCTATTCCCTGTGGATGCCCTCAAGGGATCTATATGAGAGGTTATATTTCTTCTTTAAAAGTGACAGTCAGAAATGAAATTAGATTACTTACAGCTCCTTTAAAAAAATACATGCAATTGCATATTAGGATGTATACGTGAAAGCTATTTGTATTTGAGGGTTCCAATATTTCTGTTACTCAAAGAGAACCAAAGAACCACTAAAAGTCCATCCTTTGGACCATGGAAATACATAAGATGAAAATAAAAATAAAGAAAAGATTTGTTTTTCCTTTACTGACACATTGCTACCCAAAAAGCAAGTGGTTCATGATACCAAAGTTTTGAATCGGTTAATATTTTAAATGATTGCTTTACTCAAAGGCATAATTACATAGAGAGCTCTTATTAGAGAAATGTTAACAGTTACATAAATCCTCTTTAGATAGTTATGGCTTCTGGAGTCATATCCATGATTTGTGGCAGAAGACTTTATGGAAATAGAGAGCATTTATTGAAGTGCATTTTAGTGAATGATATATCCACTCAGTGCAGCATGAATAGCTACTGTGGTCATGAATAGCTAATATCATTGGATTTGTTTTAATTGGAGGCATGTGGAGAAATAAAATACACTATTTGTATATTAAAATTAGTGCTGAAGTCCTGTTGAACAGGTGACGTGAAAACAGTTAAATGAACAAAGGTTTGAAAACACAACTGTCAACTTTTAAGAAATAGCCTACCAGCTCGCCTTAAAGTATTTCTAAATACTCTACAGGTAGCACCGAAATACTGTACAGCTTAGCCATACCTCCTATGCGCAGAGCAACATAGGGGGAAAAAAAGCACTAAAAGCCCTCAGCCATACTTCTATATAGAATTAAACTCAAATCTGCAGTATGTCAGGGTCTTGCTGGAATAAATCAGCTGATCTGATCTGATGTGAATTTCTGACCTAATTTTGCTGTGGGACTTAGTGCTCAGGCAGAGAAAACAAGGTTAATGTGTTGATAAGGGGTGAGATTAAACAGCAGACAGTATTTTAATAACCCTCTCTAATTTCGGCTTCCTCTTGTGTTTATGATTAATTCAAATCAGTTTTCTATTAATCATTTCAGAGGATCCCAAGCTGCTTTGCTTGTTTTTATGTTAAAATTGTGCATCCAGATTTTCTTTTTCAAAGCTAAAGATATTCAGATATGGAGGTAATTTTGGTTATAATATCGAATGCATGGGCAGTTTTTTTATTCAAAGAACCATACCACTAGACGAGAAGTCCAAGCAGCAAGGCTGATTCTAAATGAATTAATTATGAAAGGTGTTTGATGTATTTTTTTCAGTGTTGGTGGGGAAATTAATATTGATGAACATATAAGGATACCACTTATGCAAGTCAAAATGGTGTCTGTCCTGCTGTTTTACTATTTTCAGTTAGGGTCACCAAGCGTCTTAAGATAATTAATACAGACTTCAGAATGCATCAATTTACAATTTTCATTTCACTTATCTTTTTAATAGAGATGAACCTAGGTTTTCCATCCAGTCACCTGCCAGGACAAATTAGAGGCATAAAAAAGAGGAGACTTTAAAGGCTCCTATTAAGAGAAGCCTCCTCCAGACTCCTCATATACCTTTCCAAGAGCTATTTATACTTTTGTTTGCTTTGACTTTACATTTTAAGGAGCTCGGCGCCTGTTCTATATCTGAAATAAATAGACAGATGTTGGCAAGAGGAGGGGCTTTTCAGAACAGAGCACTTGTGGGCTGGTCAGTCAGCGTGAGAATTAAGCTCTTTGAACAGAGAAAATTGCAGTGAAGAGTGACCCTTCCAAACATCCAACCCTATGGCAAACTGAATGAATAAAAAGAATCCCACTGGAAAATTTAAGGTAATCTTTCTTTTAGAAGTAATGATAAACTTGTAGACATGGTTGTAGATTCACACAGGCAATATATAAATATATATATTTTTTGGTCTAGGGCTATTTCTTTTACTTTTTCAGCTGCTGACAGATATTTTCAATTTTTTGATGAAGATGGCCTCTGTAAAACGTTCCAAAAAAACAAGTAAAAAAAAAAGAGAAATTATTATGTAGCAAGGTTATGAGTCAGGGGATTTTTTTAAAACTGCAAATAATGTAATATCTTCTAGAAAACATGTCTAATGAAACAAATGAAATTGCTAGAGGAGAACTTGGTCATGCCACTACAATTGCTTTAAGGCTTCTATCTAACTTTGAGATAGCCTAAAGAAAAGGTCTTATTATAAATATATGGGCTACTTAAAATTAATTTTATTCGTGAATTAATAGAAAGAATTCAAGCCCCCTCCCCAAAATGAATCTCTGCTTGAAACACATGACTCTAGTTAAAAATTATTCTCAATAACACTCATATTTGGAAATACACAATAGAATATTCATGTCCATACTAGAATATAAATAACTAGTCTGATGGGAAGCAGAGGAAGAAATATCACTTTAAAAAAAAAAGATAAGCAATTTTAATAAGATGTACAAGGAATATGTTTTAAAAATAAAAATACCAATATTTAAAATCCATTATTTTAATTAGTAAATTGCATTTTAGTCTCTGATTTGGGGCTAAGTGTACCACTCAGCATATCCTGATGTTTGAATAAGAAATGAAGTGGCTTAGAAATGAATGAAGATGAGCGTTACCAAGGAGACTCCTTAATTTCGTATTAGGTTGAGGTTTATATGTTTTGCATAGCTACTTTGTTTCCATATGAAATTTTTTTATTAAGCATATATAGGGCATCTATTATATGTCACTCATTGCTCTGGGTGCCTGGGATAAAAAGTGAAGAAAGGAAGAAAGAAAGGGGGGGGGAGAGGGAAGGAGGAAGAAATAAAGATGGGGTGTACAATCTGGTGGGGACGGGGAGGGGGTTAGGAGAAGCAGACAAAAAAGTGTTAAGATCATGTAAGTAACTTAAGTATTAAGTTCACATGTGGTGACTTCTGTGAAAACAAACAAATAAACAAACAAAAACTACCAGTGAATTGGAGGCCAGGCATGAGAAGAGAGCAACTTAAATTAAGTTGGATAGGGAACGGCTCATTGAGGGTGTCACCCGAAATAAGTGATGGAAGAAGGAATGCAACACCTAAGGAAACAGATTTCAAGGAAAAAGGGATGACAAAAGAAAGGGTCTTATGTGGGAGCGTTCATGACATGATGAGGGAAACTCAAGGATGTCAGTGTGGCTGAAACACAGCACTGAGTGAGGTGGATAGGGTTAGAAGATCGGGTCAGAGGCAATGGTGTCCTATCCTGCAGGAACATGGAGGTTACCATCAGGACTTTGGCTTTAACTCTGGGAGAAATTGGGTTGAGGTGGGACTCAGCAAGGGCAGAGGAAAAGACACGGTTGGGAAGTTGTAAAAACAATGAAGACAAGGAAAGACAGGAGCTGCGATCAGAGCAGCAGCCCTAAAGGAGGTGAGATTCAGTAGGATCAGAGTTCCATTCAGAGGGTAGAGATAACAGAATTTGGTGACAGATTGGCCGTGGGATGTGAGAGCAAGATAAAAAAGATTTTTCATTAACTGGGATGGGAAAGACAGTAGTAGTAGAAGTGTTTCAGATGCGTTAAGTTTGAGATCTCTACTAGGCTTCCAATGCTTTGTTGATACTTGTTAGAATTTCATGTTTTGCTTTTGGCCATTCATAAGTATGAGATTGCAAAAGCTTATAAAAAATTAAAATACTTTTATAAAAGACTCTAGAGTACTATGCATACATGTTTAAGTTTGAACAAATAATTTCTTATTGTAATAAGAACTTGCACATGAGATCTAGCCTCAGCAAATTTGTAAGTGTACTCTACTCGTACAGTATTGTTAACTACAAGCACGGTACTACACAGTAGATATCTAGAACTTATTCATCTTGCATGATTGAAGCTTTACACCCATTGAATAGCAAATGAGGGGCAAATTTCTAGATCAGCCAAGGCAAGTGAACAATTGCCTAGAGGTCTCTGTCTTTCTACAGTTAGTGGAGTTGATGATCTTGATTCTACGAGGTATATAACCCACACACTCCACTACTTTTTAGTTTAGTCTGGAGGTAACAGTCCTAAGTCCAGTAATCTAAGAAGCAAGATAAAAGGTAGATATAGACCTACAGAATACTAGACATTTTCAAAAAGAAAAAATGTTCTGATAATGGGTAGGTTTGTTTATTATTATCATTGATAATGTTCACATAAGGCATTTTTGCAAGAATGGAAACAAAATTAATTTGTGAATTGATGCACATTGGACACTTTTTCTGTTCTTGGGTATTTCAATAACTTGTAGATTGTTACCCCGCTGTAAGAATTAAATTTGAAATAATGCTCTGTATGAGGGTGAAAGGGAGCATCTCTGAGTAGTGGGTATGTTCTAGTGGCTGGATACAAGATGGGATCCATTTCTTATACTTGCTGACTTTAGTGAGAGTCATAAAAAGTTCTTTACCTCGTAAAGTTAAATTTATTCATTTATTAATTGGAGATAACAATATTCATTTTTGTTGTGTTGTTAAAAGAAAGAAAAGCTACAACACGTGGAGCAAACTCGTGGAGTAGCTTGTATATCATAGCGACTTAAAATTGGTAGCTGCTATTACTGTTAGTGTTAGTACTATTCACACTGTTATTACTTTTACTGTGACCATTTTTACATTCATATTCATCACATAATGTGGCTGTCTCAATAACAATATGTGACATCACAGTCAAAAAAAATTCTATGTCCATGTGGGTTAGAAACCCACAGGTAAAAAATATGGTTTCCTTTGACCGTTTGCAAGTAACACATGGACCCAGTCTCCAATTATGATTTTTTTTACTTAATCATTTTGTTTTACCTTATCGGTGTACATATATTTTTGTTCTTTCTCTTAAAATAGTTAAATTACATGAGGATAATTTTGTCATATGAATAGATTCTAAAGTATGCAATAATTGGTGGTTTTAGTCTTAATTATTAAACTGGCTTCCAAAAGCAGAGAAGCTGTCTCTTGTGCATAGTAGGTTAATAAACATTTGTCAAATCAGATTGTGTTGAACCCACTTAGTGCAGTGACGATGGCTTCCCCAAGGGAATAGTAAATAAGCTGGCATAGCATGTGATATTTTAAATGAAGTTTACTAATGAATTTTCAGATATTTTTCAGGGTAATTCCCTTTTGGTACATGAGCTGCTATATTTTTACTCTTTTAATAGAAATATTTCCATGACACTGCTATACATTTAGGCTAAAGCTAAAGAAGTAAATAAACAATGAATTAGGACTAAAAAATGACTACTCTTTACAGACAGGAATTAAAATCTAAAATACTTTTTTAAATGCCTTATAGTATGATTTCTCTTCTGGAGAGCAATGTATTTTCAATATCACTGTGCAAATGATACTAAAAGTTTTCAACTTTGTATTGGTTTAAGCATGCTGGGATAGGCTGGCCTGAAAGTATCCCCTTTGCATGGGGCAAGTGCTCTTTTTGTTTTATATAGTACTTGATGCAGTCATTGTAACTCTGACATATCCAGCTCTTTTACAGGGGGAATCAGAAACTTGGAGCATAGAGAGATTTGAGATGTTAGGAATTTTTATAGAATTCTTAACCAACTAGGATGCTTGTTGCCAGACTGTCACATACAATTTTAAAAATTGTTCAGATGCCTGTCATAAGATACAATTGAAATAGTATTTGTTTTGTAGATAAGTGATGAAACAGGATTGAAAATTACTTGTCTAGCAAATTGTTTTCTGGGTCATTTTTAAGAGAACATTATTCTTTCAGCAGCCAGTATTTTATTTTATTTTATTTTATTTTATTTTATTTTATTTGGGGGAGAGATGACATTTTGTGATTGGCAAAAGATCAACAGTAATGGAGAAATTTAAAAGAAAGATCAGGGGGAAATATCTATAGTAATCAGATCACATAAAGACTCTTCTTTCAGGAGAAGAGAGGTGACTCTTTTTTATCTTCCTCTCAACCAGGTTTGAAATTATATAGCAGGGAATATTTGTTCAGGGTAAATTTTAATTTGAAATAATTCATTCCAATGTTGCCTTTAAAGTGCTTTAGAGAAAGCTCCAATGTAAGTTACTGTCTTGCCTAATGATCTCTGGATGATAAAACAAGGGATTAAAAGATATGTAGTTTGCCATTCCTCTGGATTTTTACTGGGACTTGTTTGAAGCCCCCAAACCTCAGCAATTCCCAACTCTAAGCAGATCAATACAAACAACATATTTTATTTAGAAAGAAGTCCCATGATGCTTCATAACTCTTATTAGTACACACACATTTATTTCTAGAAATTAGTTCTTTCAAATGTCAAATATTATTCTTGTTTTTTTTTCTTTTCCATATAATCTTAATTTTATTTCTTTTTATTAACTTTTTGGTGTTTTAGTTCCTTTTCTGGGTTGCTATCTTTTATAATTAATTTCAATTTTGATCTTTCTTTTCTCTTATTTTTGCTTGTTCTGTTCAGTTTATCAATAATTATTTTAGTAGTCTAGGTATTTCAAATAAAAGTAGAAGAAATAATCACATTTTCAAAACATGGTACATGGTTCAACAGATTAAATGGGACAAAGAAATATGGGGGAGGGGAGACAAAATGACTGCCCAGTAAAAGGCTTTTTAGCAAATCATACTGAATCTCATTAATAAAGAATACATCCACTAAAGCTGTACAATCAATCTGCCATGTGCATTAGTGATGCCTAGTCCAATTCAGGTAGATAAATTGTTCTCTAAGTGTTGGTCTGCTGCCACTCAAATCACAATACCAATAATATTATACATATCATGCCGAATTTCCCTTAACTCATGAGGAATTTTCTTCACAGGATTAGGCTGGACTAAACAGGTGAAGGAGAAGAATGATGTCTGTCTGAATGAATACCACCGACAACAGCCAAAAAAATAAAGGATAAATGGCTGGAAAGATAACCAATAGTCAAGAAGGCTGTGAACCAATCTATTAAAAAACAAACAAACAAACAAAACTAGCAGGGAGTAATGCAACTACACACTGTTGCCAAAAGTGTCAGCTAAAAATACAACTGGAAAAAAGTGTAGTCAGTACAGAACTGGCAAAGTCAGAGAGAGGATTACTGTAGTGTAGAGATATCTATCATGTGGATACACTCAGACACTAGACAAGAAGAATAAGTGAGAAGGGAAAACAAAGTCACCTAACGTTACTGCCATGGGTATTTTAATTACAGCATCTTAGTCTGGTTTCTAACCATGAACAATTCTATTTAATGTTGGATACTATAACTAATATCCTTCCCAGTGGCTAGCTGTTAGAGGCCTTCATTATTATAAGCAGATATTTAAAGACACAATATAATATGACTTTGTAATACTCTGGTTTAAGTTGACATCACATGATTTTTCCAAAGAAGTCAATTGATGTCACACATGACCAGAAAATAAAAGCACCTGCTTCTGAGCCTATAGTGGAAGGGAAAGTATTCTGTAACTTCTTACAAGATTAGAAGTCTCCAAGGAGATATTGTGCATGTAAGAGAGCATTTTGAAATGAGGTGAAAACATTAAGCCTGTGTGGTTATATGATTGCATTAAAGAAGAGGAATGAAAGATTAGAATGGTATTGGGTTTTAGGAAGGAATGCCGCTTGTGGATTTGTCATTAATGCAGTGACCCTATCTTTCTAAGTCTTTCCATTTCAATGTGACTTAGAATTCTACAAAGAAGTCAGCTTAAAGGTGTCAACACAGCCCCCTGTGTAAGCTGCCTTCAGCAAAGAACCTCTATCTTTAATTTAACACAACTGGCAATCTTGGTTTGAGACAGACTGTGATTTACTTAACATGAAAACAGAATGACCTCTGTTACCCAAGAGTTGAATGAGCAGTTCAATTCAGACTTGATGGCACATATGAACTATTGTAGGAACTGTAACCTGGGAACAAAATGAAGCAGCCTCAGTGAACAAGTGGAGGAACAAACACATCCTACATATTGTGGCCTGATGTTCTCCAGACAAACGTATGCATGTTTATTTTTTAATGATGTGCTTTAATAATGCATGCATGTTAAGTTACCTCAGTCACACAGATAAAGCCCTGTTTTAATGACAGGCTTATAATGATCAATCTGAATATAGTACAATAGAACTATTTCCATGTGCCAACTAGCAGCTCTTGTTAGTTGTTAATAAGAATGCAACATATTCTGGCAGAAAAGAAATAGTATTATTTCTTTAAAAAATACGCATTCACCAGTTCCAACTGCTTGAGCAGTCAATTAGTTAATAAAAACTCACCCTTTTACTTCATGAATCATGGAGGTATTATCAATGATAGAAATGTATGAATTTTTTTATAAAATTGCCTAAGATTAAGATTTGGAGAAATGTTATTTCTCATGTGGATAACACAATCCCCAAGATATTTGATGAAATGCAATATCGGGCATTTAAGATCAGGCCAGAATATCTCAAAATCAACATTTTATTTCATTTTGCTTACATTCATGTCTGATCTTTGGGGAGAGAGCCCCCCTCGCCTGTTTAAAATTTATTAAGATTAAAGAAATGAACTAAGAAAATGTTTTTTTGTATTAAACATGGTAGCAGGATAATGAACTAATTAAAATTAAAGTCTTTATTAGATTAGTTTTCTTCTCAGGTATAAATACTTCAAATTAATCAAACATCTCATTTGCATATTTTTAATGTTCTCCAGTCTCAATTTGTATTATTGGAACCCTAATGATCATCTCTGGGCAAAGCAATAACTTCATAAATAATACAGCACACCACTTCTAAGTACTGTTGGAAGAGTCTTCCCTTTTAGATGACTTATAAATTAGCATAGGAATTTCTAAAATTCTTGAACGTTGGTTTTTGAGACCTAGAGTCCCAGAGTTATGCTCTAGTATTATTTTATCAAATTATTACATTTAAATATCAGCAATATAGATATTATAAATGCATTGATTGATAAATCCAATTACTTGAATTTACCCATCTAAACTACAAAAGTCAACCTAAAGTCTTAAAATTCTCTCAAAGTATAATTTCCCCTTTTTAAATATACTTCATTTTATATTTTTTCCATTGCCTCTGCTACCCTTTTTTGCTTAGTCCTTATAAAACCAAAGTATGAAGTGGAAATAAATTTGATTTAAAGAGAAAAGTGAGAAGAAAGAATAGAGGTCAAAAAATGCTTGCCCGGTAACTAAAAAGCCAGACTGTGTTCCCCTCTTCTCTAATCTCTGAACTTACAAGGTTAAAAAATATTTATTAGGAGTAATCATTAAAATAAAACTTTTTAGTTTTATGAATTTAGAAAAATGGAGATCATTTCCATTGTACTAAAAGTTGTATGTCTGAACATAAACTTCTTAATAATTATAGAAGCATTGCTTTTCTAGAATCAAACTTTTGGCAACCTCAACTATAGATTTTTTTTTTTTTCATGAATGAAGAATTTTACTTTTATTCATCAATATCCTTCTAGTAAGTCATCCGTTTGACAAATATTCTTATACTAAAAAAAAAAGCAGCTAATTTCCATTCAGATTTTTTTTTAATACTCAGATCTTAGCAATCCGTAGGAGACCCACTCTAGATTTTATTTTATTTTATTATTTTTTTTATTATGGTATTATGGGGTACAGTTAGGGGTTAGGCATACAAAAATGCTTTGTTCAGGCACCCTTGATGATAAGAGGTGTCTCCCCATCCCCAGACAGATATTTACCACCATTAATCCCATCGCCCTCCCCCGCCCCCATAGTTTCCCACCACTGTCAGTCATTTTCTTGTGGTAGTACGTTGGATGATCAGGGTCTACTATATGAGTGAGAACATGTGATACTTAGTTTTTTGTTTCTGTGAGAGGTCACTCAGTATTATGGACTCTAGTTCCATCCAGGTTGCTGCGAAATTCATGATTTCGTTCTTTCTTATGGCTGC
>CAUYQG010093840.1:0-19148 GCA_963574415.1 Tarsius wallacei
GGTTGAAAGTGAGCAGCCAGGCCGGGCTCGGTGGCTCAGCCTGTAATCCTAGCACTTTGGGAGGCCAAGGTGAGTGGATTGCCTGAGTCCATGGGTTCGAGACCAGCTGGGCAACTTGGACAGACCTTGTCTCTACAATACATCAAAAATTAGTCAGGCATGGTAGCGCATCTGTAGTTCCAGCTACTTGGAAAGCTGAGGCAGAAGGATCACCAGAGCCCAGAAAGTCGATGCTGGGGTGGCTGTGAGTGTACCACTACACTCCAGTCTGGGCTATTGAGAGAGACTCTAGTTCATTAAAAAAAAAAAAAGGAAAGAAAGAAAGTAAGCAAGTGAGCAGCCTTGTCTTATTCCAGTTTTCAGGGGAAGTGTTTTCAATTTCTGTCCATTTAGCAATATGCTAGCTGTGAGTTTATCATAGATGGCTCTTACTATTTTGAGGTATGTTCTCTCTATGTCTAGGTGTTCAAGGGTTTTGGTTTTTGGTTTTTTTTTTTAATCAAGAAGGAATGCTGGATTTTATCAAAAGCTTTTTCTGCATCTAGTGATATAATCATGTGATTCCTATTTTTACATCTGTTGAGGTATTTAATTACATTTATGATCTTGTAGATGTTGAACCAGCCCTGTATCCTGGAGATGAAACCTACTTGGTCATGGTGAATGATTTTTGAGATGTGTTGTTGGATCTGATTTGCTAGAATCTTGTTGAATATTTTTTCGTCTATGTTCATCAGGGATATTGGCCTGTAGTTCTTTCTTTGTTGGATCTTTACCCGGTTTGGGTATTAGTGGATGTTAGCTTCTTTTGCCATTGCCTGGTTAAATCCATGGAAAGTAGGTGCTGGCAAACAGAAGTGTGAGCAGGGAAGGGATAGAAATTACTTCAGAGGAAAAGAAACGCCACTAAGAGTAGGTGTACTTTATAGGTGATGGCTAAGAGAACACTCATATCAGGTTTCAAGTTCAGCTTGCTGGGCAGCTTCAATTTATCAAAGAGGTTTTTCTCTAAGAAAGACCGGTAGGTACTTGAATTATATTGAGACCTAAGACCCCAAACTTTGTTCCTGAGTAACCAGGCTATACTATTAGTATCTAAACAATACTAACATAATGGAAAAATGAACCTCAATAAATAGCAATGATCCCCCAAGCTCCCACCTTATCATACTTAATTATCTTCATTAAAAATGTCAAAGCCAAAGGTGATGCACTAATCTTTATAAGAGACATTAAGATGAAGAATTATTCTTATGCTTAAATTTTATTGGCCCCATTAATGGTTTTCTTAACTATAAGATACAGCTTTGATTGCACAGATAATTTGAGAGATCATTTAAAATAAACTGATCTTAGTGTTCACCAGTAAATATTTCTAACCAGGAAGTTATCACTTTCATCTCTGATCAAAGTCTAAGATGTTTTTAATTGGACATAGAAACTTAAATATAATTTTTCTAATTTTCATTCCTTTATGTTCCTATAAACCAACTTATATCTGAAACAGTAATGCACAAAACTTCTGACTTACCTGGAATGCAGCCACATTTTTCTTTTGTGTAATGATCTGATTCTCTAGACATCTTTTACTATAAAAATGAAACAAATATGTTTAACTTCATGCCATTACAAGTCTCAATGCATACAGCAACATATGAAAAGTGATAGCCACATTGTAAAAAGGCAATTGTCTTTCCTTACCTGTATTTTCTTTTCTTTTCTTTTCTTTTTACAGTAACCACGCATTTGGGGGGCAATAAAATGGAGGAAATGCAAATCATATTATTGATTTTAAAACAAAATTGTTAACTATGTGTTAGACTGTCACTTAAAAAATCACATTTGTAGATGCTAATCAAATTTCCAACAGAATTCACATTTAAAAAAATAATTTCTATGAAATTGGAAATACAATGTATGGGCAAACCAATCCTCAACAATCTCTGAGATGCCAATGAATATATGAAAGAGAAAAGACAAAGATTATTCAGCTCAGAGGACTTAAATAAAGGATGGCACATTCTGGCACTTGCATATTGATTCTTGTCTCTCACACGCATAGAACACACTTTCCATCAAGCTCTAAGCACAGATTTTGGACATCATCAGCACTCACTAAAAATTGTTTTGCGTGTGAGATGAAATATATTTTCAATCCCTGATATGAACCAATTCATGTGCCACAAGGAATATCAAATTTAAATACTGACTTCTTCTTACACTGTCTTGAAAACTGGAGTCAGAATATTCCACAGAGTATCTGGCAATGGTTACCATTAATCTGAGCAAGCAATGAGGTTTCTCTGAACTTTAAATCTGTTTTTTCTGCATTGTTTGTTTGATTTAGATGTTCAGAGACTGGCAAGCATAATTAGCATTACTATCACTCCTGTATAACTGCTCTGGTTGGGTAGCTGCTTGTTCTCTTAACACTTTACATAATTTGTTTTAGTTCACGTAACAATCCTACTGAAATCATTACAAAACTTGCCACAAACTTTCTGGAAAACAAGTTGATAGCGTATATGATAAGTCCTAACACATTCTTAAACTTTGGTTCGGTCATCCCACTTTGGGGATTTTTAAATTCATGCACACTCCCAATACTTATCATGTACGAACCATGTACAATGCCTGTGCTCGTTGCTGGGTTTAGCTTAATAAAGAAAACATGTCAGCCAGGATTTAGTCCACATGAATTTTGTTTTAAGGTTGAAAACAATCAATGGGCCGGGCTCGGTGGCTCAGCCTGTAATCCCAGCACTTTGGGAGGCCGAGATGAGTGGATTGCCTGAGCCCGTGGGTTCGAGACCCGCCTGGGCAACTTGGCGAGACCTCATCTCTACAATAAATCAAAAATTAGCCGGGTGTGGTAGCGTGTGCCTGTAGTTCCAGCCACTTGGAAGGCTGAGGTGGAAGGATCACTGGAGCTCAGCAGGTCGAGGTTGCGGTAGCCGGGAGCGGCCACTGCGCTCCAGTCTGGGCGACAGAGTGAGACTCCAACTCAAAAAAAATAAAAAATAAAATAAAATAAAAAAATTTTTTTAAATGGCCACATTTTTAAAAAATCAAAATTCCCAGAAAGATATCAATTGTGTCTCCCCACCTCTACTGCACCTTTAAATCTGGGCTGGTCTTGAGACTCTTCCCTACATAAGGCTGTACCCATTCTGGGCTTAGGTTTCAAGAGGACTTGGCAGTTATTGTTTTCTCCCTCTTGGAATACAGGGCCTTAGGATGTTATGAGAAGCTCAGGTCACGTGCAAGGCCACGTGAAGGAGAACAGAGAACCTCCATTTGACTGCCCCCATGATTTTCCAGCTGACAGCACCAATTGCCAGCCACCTGAGGGAGTCAGTGGGGCTCAGCCCATTCAAACCCCCAGGTCCAGCCTATGTCTCTGGAAGTAGAACCATCCAGTGGAGCCCATTCAGTGCACAGAATCATGAGAGCCATAGCAAAGTAATTGCTGTTTTGAATCACCACGTTTTAGAATAGAGCAACAACACAAACAACATCCTCCTGACTCTGAAAAGGTAATGCTAAAACTTCACTCCGTTTAAGGTTAGTACAAAATAGCTTTCATTCTTTATTCCAACTGTCTCTATCTTGCATTTTCAACTAGAGTGTGAGTTACCCAAGGTCACAGACACTGCTCTATTATTTTTCCATCTGTACCTGTAGCTATTAACACATGACCAGCCACACCAAGCTCTATTGCCCTCTATTGCCTGAAGTTGCCAGTTAAACTCTAACAGAATACAGGTGTAAATGGGACACAGACGGGGTTCTTTCTACATAAGGCCAATTTTGAAAGGCCATGTCTATGTTTAGCTCAACCTAAGATACCAATTTTACGTAGAAGTTAGTTATCGGTGACTAATTTACATATGGAAAGCTAAAAGAAGGCCACAGTGAAGGAAACAGGAAAAAATATGCTCTAAATAAAAATTAAGAAAATAAATTTGAAAGGATAAAAAGAGCACTAAAGCGATAGCTTGGAGCTACACTGTAAAAGTAGAGGTGAACACAAGAACTTTCTCCCTTCTGTGTCTATCATGTATTCTGCATGCCCCTGATTGGAGAAGTAATAATTCTTATATCCACTCACTGTAATGACAATGTTCTGTGAGTGGGTACTGTATGCATGACTATTGGCTAGTTAACAGTTCAGCACAGTTCAACTAAACATTCTGGGATCAACAAGTAGAATGACAGCATGTTCATTTCTGATCCTGGACTTCGTTTTTTTAAGGTTTTAAGAAACTGGCAGTATTTAGATTGTGAGGGATTTTAATTTTTTCATCCAAGTGCACTTTTGAGTTATATTACATTTTAAATTAATAGCGCTATCCATAAGTCAAAAATATCCAACATACTTAAATAATTTTCCAAATTCCTTTTTTTTTTTTTTTTTTTTTTAGGACCAATCGTCCCAGGAAACCTCTTCCTGTATGTGGCTTCTAGAATTCCTGTTTCCATGATTCATAACTGCACTTCCTTAGAGAGAAAAAGAAAATAATGCAGAGTACAAAACGCCTGGTTTGCGTCTGTGGGGTGTGAGGGAGAAATTCAGTCCTTTGCTTTCTGGATCCTTAAGCTGCTCTTCGGCAACGTTATTGGTCTTTACGTAGGACACATTCAAAAACATTTGTGAAATGTGGTTTGAAATATTCACGTTATTCACACACACACACAAACACCCAAATATCACAGCACCAAGCTTTACTCCTACAGTCCTGCAATCAGTCTATATTGTTCAAATGCATCTCAAATTGATAACGTGAAGAGTGTAGATCTCAACTCTTCGTACTCAAATCTGTGTCTCCCTCAAGTGAATCACTGGGGTGAGCCACTAGAAAGGGGAGGAGGTGAGAAGAAAAGGAGGTTGGAACAGAGACTGGGAAGAGGGGGAAGAAAGGGGAAAGAAACGCACTGAAGCCACGACCCATCACCCCAACACGTGGGCATCCCACCCAAGCTGCAACAAAGAGTTGACCATGGCGTTTCTCTGTGGCCCTGGACAGGCTGACATCGCCCGCCCCCCCGCACGTTTGTCGCCTCGCCCGAGTCCCCGTTTCCCCGGAGTTGAGAGCCTGATCCGAGTCCCCGCGCAGGTGCCCGGCGCAGGCCACCGCGAGGCCGCCGCAGGCCCGGGCTGCGCGCTGGGGGCCAGAGCGCAGAGGACCGGCGCGGGGACGGGGCCACCTACCGGGCTTATCTGGAGCCCCAGGTCTCCCGGCCAGCACCGCGGAGGAGCGAGGGGGGACGGGCAGCCCTCGCCAGGCCCGGGCGGAGCTACCCAATCCCACCCACCCAGACCCCAGGTCGCAGACCCGAGATCGCCAGGTCTCCAGGGGTTTCCGCGGGTCCTCCGGTGGCTGCGGTCAGGGAGCCCCGAGTCTCGGTACCCCCCCTCTGCTGCGCCGCCCCCACCCCCCGCCGCCCACCGCGTACCTGCTGCCCACCGGGCACCCGGGGACCCTCTCCGCGCGGCCGGCCCAGCCCGGCGCCTCCGCCTCCCGCCACGCACAGAGGAGTCCCGGGGACCCCGCGGGCGCCGGCGACGCCTCCCTGAGCCTCTGGCTGAGATGCCGGCGGTGGGGGGGGGGGGGGCGGGCTGGCACCCCCTTGGGTCCAGACGCCCAGGACGCCCGACGGGCTGGAGCGGGTCCCCGTGACCACAGCTCCTAGCCCGGCTCCTGCGGCGTCCCGGCCCCGCGCCTCCTCCAGAGTCTGGATCCGATTCCACCGCATCTGGAGGCGGAGAGGCGTCCTCCCCTCCCCATCCTCTCCCTCTCCTGGGCTCCGGCTCCCGCACGTGGTGGGCGCGGGGCGTCTCCGCGGCCGGCCGAGTGCGGGCGCATCCCCGCCCCCCGCGTCCTCGCCCGCGCCCACCCCCCGCGCCGCAGACCTCGGCGCCGCCGCCTCCGCCGCCGCTCCAGAGAGGAGACGGAGAACACCGCCCTGTGGGCGCCCGAGAGGCTCCTCGGGGCTCGCTCAGTCGCCGGAAAAGAATGGTGACATGAACGGCGGCGCGCGAGAGCGTCACCGGAGGAAGGGACGAGGCTGACCGGGAGCGGCGCGGAGCAGCGGCCGGGCGCGGGGCAGGGACGCGGCGCCTCCGCCTCCGCCGGGCTCCGGGCTCCGTGGCGGGCTCCCGCCGAGGCCCGCGGGCGCGGAAGACGCCCGTGGGGACCTGGAGTTGGGGGACCTCGATCCAGACGGGAGTCCCGCTCGATCCCGCGTCCCCCGGCCCCCGCGGAGCCTCCGGCGCGCTGGCTCCCGAGAGACTGAACCTGGAGTTCAGGTGGGTCGTCCCGGGGGGCGCGCGGGGGCGGCGCGCGGGGAGTGGGGAGGCGGCGGCGTGCCAATGTCAAGAGCGGACACTTCCTCCTGACACTTGATGGGCCGAGCCGCGGCTGCCACTCGCTCTCCCTCCCGGCCCGCCCTCCCGCGTTAGCTTAAAAACTCCCGTGGACCCGAGTGTCTGGCGCGCTGTTGACTTTTCCATAACTTGCCTTTGGTCGACGCCACGCTCCTGTGTACTCCACCGCTCTGTGTCAGTGCAAGTCAACCGGCTCAAGATTTCCTCCGCAAGTCGTTTGTTCCTGAGCCAATAGACACCGCCTTCGTCACAGTTTTCCGGGAGAAAGTAACCGTGCGTTTGTTCCGCAGATGGCCGCCTCCCTCTGAACCGTGCAGATTGGTGCTGGGCACGCCACAAAAGTTTGTAGCTTCTCAGTTTCGGGTGCTCCGCGGGGGAGAGGAGGGGACTCTGGCCTTGGACCGAAGCGGTGGACAGGAAGCCGTCTCCTCTAACTTTTCCTCCCCGTTACCATTGGCAATGAAGAGGAAACAGAAGCGGTTTCTGCAGATGACTGTGTTGTTCACGGTGGCTTTGATTTTCCTGCCTAACATTGGCCTCTGGTCTCTGTACAAGGATAAGCACCTGGTGAAGTCTGCAGAGCACGGAGAGCAGCAGGTAAGTGCCTCCCGGGATAGATCCCAGGAGGACTGAGAAGGCAGGTGTGGGAACGCCTGGGGTTCTCCAGGGCTTTACAGGGCTGGTGCTCCAAGACTGGACACCTGGGGCTTGGGCAAGTAGTTGTTCGAAGAGCGCAGCCGGTAGCATCATGCCGTGTCAAACCAGTAAAGAAGGGTGAGGGAAGTCAATAAGAAGAGAAGGTGATCTTCCATGTGGGTCTTGGGTTGATCTGGGCTCAAAGGGGACGAAGGGTCACTGGGCTTGCCTGTGGAGGTGAAGTGGGTTTGGCGCAAGTTCAGTGGCAGGGGCTGGTTTTTGCTTTCCATCTGGTCTGCCTGTCTGTGTTCAGGTGAATTGGGCCAAGTAAATCATCCAAATTGAGTAGTTCTCAAAAAACAAGCTGCAGTAGTCAGTATATGGGTTGTCATTTTTGCTTAGCAACAGCTTTTCACCTGGTGGAAACTTAAGTCTCTCTTTCGTCTCCCCTGTTGCTAAGGTGCACAGGGCAGTCACTGAGAATGTTGCTGACAGCCTTCCTTCGCCTGGGAATCACATGCAGCGTGATATGTTCTCTCTCTACTCGGCGAGTAGTCTATCAGTATGTATGAGGTTCAGGACTTAACACGGATCAAAACAATGCTGTCTTCGTGAACAGTATTGTAAAATATCCTTCACAAGATGTTGATGAAAATCAGTATTGTTGAATTTCTTGATTATTATGAGACAAAGCCTCTTCTGTAATTAAACTTTTAACAATAGAATGCTTTGTGATACTGATCTAACACTTCCAACGAGCCCAACACATCTCCTTGGAATCTTAATATTCTTCTTTTCAAGGGTCACTCACCCTTGAACACTGCATACCTTCCACACATAGGAAATGTTCAAGTAGTTCACTGCGGGATGACAGCAATATGTATTAATGGCAAGTCAATATTTGCTCTTGAACTTAACAAAGTTTAATTTTCTTTTTTACAGAGAGTGGTTAGTTATGGAGATGAGAGTGATCTGATTTTTCATTATGGCAAGAAGGCACTACCAGTCTTTAAACTTTAAAGATAACCAGTTGCCTATGGATTTTCAGTGGACTGGAATTTTGGGGGAAATGTTGACGTATTTCCATTTAGTTGTTGCTCTTTATCACATTTTCTAATGAAAAATTAAGTTTGGCTTGGATTATAGTCTGTTTTGTCATTCCAGTGAAAAAAATGAAGATGGACCCTTTGGATCTGAAACTTTAATTTTTCCTATTTAGAGCACTTATTTCTTCAACCCTTGGCATAAAACAGGAGCCTATCAACATTAGTAGTCAGTACGCTATTATGTAAAATTTTCATTAAAATGTTGGTAAAATTAGGCAAAATTATTTTTTCTTAAAATTTGCTAATTCAATTAACAATAACCATCTGAAGTATTTGCTGGTATAGCTAACATAGAACACTAATTAATCTTATTAATGAGATCTTTACAACTTTCCCATTGACTCTATTGATTTTGACCCTTAATGAGAAAATTGTTGGTTCAATGGCATTAAAAAAATGGGGCAGATAAACTCTTTGACTTCTCATTATAATATCCAAAACTGTTTCCTTGTTTCTGGTTCCCCTCTAGTGCAGAGAATACTTAGTTTAGGGAATAAAGTAACGGGAATTAGGTGGAAAGAGAAGCAGCTGTTCCTCAAAGTTTCATGCGCTAGAAAATAAACATCTCAGATGGATGGATATCCTGTGACACTATAGTTTAATAATGCTTTGTAAAGGCTTTGAAACCGGAGATGAAGAACTGGTAATGATAAGCCCTAAATGAATGTCAATGATCCACTTCAGTATTTTCACCCAAATAATAGTTTTAAAACAAGTACTTTCTTACAGATACAATAAGAAAGCTGAAAAGGTAAAAATTAATCTTGCAGAAAGATAGAATTCACTGAAAATAGGAAAAGCAAAGTTTATATTAGTTTTATTCTATTGTTTATTATCATGAGAAGGGAAATTAGGATATGTTGTCATCATCAGATAAGTTTTGGATAAGTAAGAGTTCAGTCATAAAGATTTACATTTGACCATAAAGAAGTGACTTGCAATGATGAATAAAACATAGTATCGTGACATCATAATTTGCTATTGTATGTATATTTGAATGTTAATAAGTTGACTACATTGAATAGGTAGGTATTCAATGAACTAGTGGGTAATATGTTGTTTATATTTAGCAATTGATTTTAAAAAGTCATTTTTATGATTAATTGCTCAATGTTCTGCAGAAACCATTTACTACTATTTTTCTCTCCAAGTTGTAAAATGCTGAGAGTAAGATAACATGCTGATTGAAGCTTTGACTGCAATAAGGACTGAGCTTTTCAAAACAAGTCATGTGCCCAAATGAGTAAACTATGTTCATAGCAGTTATGTGTAAAACGTCAGTGATTCTGGTTCTAAATGTGGCATGGGAGTGGCCACCGGAGTTTAAAAACTCTCACTGTTTTTAATAATTCATTTATTACAGTGGGTTACAAGAAAATAGTTTGATTTATGAAAATTCAAGATTATGGAATGGCTAGTATTTTTAAATATTCTTAATTTGTGTTTTAGCAGGTTAAATCACTAGTAGTTTTTCTGTCTACTATTCAGTATAAATTGTATCTATTATGCAACCTGAGATAAATTAAAGGGAAGTAAGAGAAAACACAGATGGAAACTGTGTGTAAAAATTTTCACAAAGTTTAGCATTAACATGTTTTTTCAAATTTGCTATACTATTCCAAATTAATTGTTTGTATTTTCTGTAGTTTCATTTAAAAGTACTATTTATGATGATTATGCATAATATTTAAACATTTGCATTATGTATAATGCAGAAAATAAAACAAATAAAATAAACTTCCCAAATTATTCATTTAAAAGTTTCTCTTTTTCCTGTTTCCTCATAAAACCAAAGGGCATTGATAAAATAGTTTTAGTAACAGAATGCAATTAAAAGCTTTTTTATTGTGTAGCGGCTGCAAAATTGAAGTCAAGTCACTGAAATAAATATGATGTTTTTGAAATTTTTAAGGTTTTATAAAAATTTAAAAATACTTTATGATTCTAAGTAGATGTTATATTTTAATTGTGATATGTAGTTTTTATTTGACTCCATTTAGTTTCTTTTTTGTTGTTATTGAGATATTTTATTATCTCCTTTATATATGTATGTTGAAAGGAATCCATTAATAATGACTGTGGTATTTAGCTGAGTATTGTAATATAGCAATTTTTAGTTTATTTTTTTTTAATTTGAAATGCTACTTTTCTCTGTTTTTTAGCTGTCTTTGAATTAAACTCAGGTACATATTTGGGTCTTAATTACCCTTAATTACCCTGTGCATTAGGATGATATGTAGAACAACGTAATATTTTAGAACCAAATGACTGCATCCAGTATCATCATTGCCTTCTTAATCATTTATTCAAGTATATGTTAGGAAAAAACTACCCCCACACATTTTCTTTTCTCAAATACATTAAAAGATTAATCATTTAAAATATATAACTGTCATAATAGTTTAGCAACTAACTTGGAAATAACATGAGTTGCAGAAATAATCCAAGAATATTCAAAATATGAAGATGATCCTACAATTTTTGAAATAAAAATGAGGGTCAAAGTCCTAGAATTTTAAGTCAGACATTTTCAGAATTGTTCAGAATGCTCTTAGAAGCTTATATCTGGCCTGGATTTTCTACTATGTTAAAAACTAGGCCTCCTATGTCACTTTGAAATTGTGGAACCTTCTCATTTCTTTGAATTTCAGTATTTCCTTTCATAAAATAGGGCTGTTCTCCTGTTTGTCACATAAGGATGCATAAAGTCCTAAGAGATCACGCCTTAGATACAGTAAACTTGTTAGGTAATGCTTTATTTTCCTCAAATTCACATGAAAACTGTGTTGACAGATGTGTAACTTAGCCACCAATTAAAAAAAAAAAAAAGTATCTCCTGAAAGAAATTCCTTGGCATCTTTGTCTACCTCTTCTAATATTAGTCATCCCACATTCAGGAGGAGTCTTCTTTTTGACCAAGAACATGTTTGTTTAGTAGCATTTTAAAATTGTATTATTACATGAAAATATCATATTTGGAACTCAGTGTATGAAAACTGTCTTAACTGTATTTTTTTGGAATGTTGATCACTAAAGCTGTAAAGTGTGTCTGTATTCCTTTTCCAGCAAACACCTCAGATATTGGAGGAGTTAAGAACAGGAGAAAAAAAAACCTAAAGAATTCTTTTTTGTCTACACTCTGGAGAGTGCATGATCAACACTAGATGTGAAATGACGCATTCATTGGAGCCACAGTGTTCTTAATTAGCTAAGATGCAGATTTTAAATTAGGGTTCTAAAAGACCTTTTCTTGAATTTATGGAAAATCCATTCAGAATCACTGCAGGATGGCACCACACAGACCACTGTAACAAGTATCTTAATTATTTGCTGTGACCTAGTACATTGCTACATGATTAGTTCATCACATTTCCCCATGGGGGACAGAGTGTGAAACCAGTCTTCTGTTCACAATCTGGTAAAAAATGAGATAAGTTTTTCTCCCCCTCTGTTAACTTCTGAGTAGGACAAGCTAGGCTGAATCAACTAGCTTCCTATAAGTTTTTTTAAAAAAATATTATTCCTTTAAAAGAAGCCAAATCACTTGGAATATATAGGGAGAGGGTGAGAAAGGTTGAGTGATTTAAGTGGTGTAGAAAAGAGGATTGAGTATTTATTTTTTAAAGTTTCCCAGGAGTAGCCATGACAACCTTTAGAAAGTTTGCAGCCATGTCTCTCCTTGTGACATTTTTATTCAGATGAAAGACAGCAAGGAGACATCAGGAATAACTTTATGGGAGGGTATAGAAATTAAAATTAGGGGCAGGCATCATGCGGTGAAAGTGGCATATGGAAGCAGATGTGGATAGGCTTTGTGCACCATTCATTCCCACTTCTCCTTTGTTTGGCTTGTTCATGGTGAAGGGTTGGAGTTCTGGGGACTTCAGATCCTGAAAACCACCTGGCAAGACCAGGTTCCTCCCTCTTCCTCATATTTGCATATGTGTTTACAAAATTGTTGTCATGGAACCAAAGGTACAAATATGCATGGAAGGTCAAAACGAGCTCTCCTCAGCTAGGCAGAGCTCAGCTGCCCTCACCATCTTCATCTGCCACACCATAAAGCTAATGGTTCCTAAGGTATCTCAAAATGTAATATTAATCATTTGTTATTAATCATGCATATATTTATATGCATAACAGTAATGTGTGAATGGACACCACAATGAACAAATAAAGTCTATGTGCCATTTCAATATGTGTTTGGATAGATGTGTATGTAGGTAGACACCAAAGCACATAAATACATATTGGGCTTATGTAAAGGTTGAAAAGAAGGACGAGGCATCCACAAAAGTTGAGGACATGATGGCCACCAACCAGCATTCTCCACTGTGTGCTGATGTCTGTTACTGTAGAATCTACAAGGTGGCATCAGGAAAAGGGTGAAGCATTTAGGTTCATGAGAAGTCCAAAGTAAAACACACCGAAGTTCTCTTCAACTTTTCTGCTTCCCAAATGGTAGCAAAAAGCTTGTGGCTTGAACTAGCCATAGTCTGGAATTAAGTGTGTTCACTTCCTTTAGCCACATCCATGTATTTACACGTGTCTCATATAAAGAATAATGAAATTCACACAAATGTTTTGTTTTCCACAATATTTTTACCTTCTTGAACTTGCATTTTCCATTGCTTTAAATTCACAATAGGCTGTGAGTTGAATTTGAAGCACTATTTAAATGCTATTAATTTAAATCTAAAAGATAAGGAGAAAGATGAAGAAAGTACATCTGTCTCTAGAAGTGATTACATCTATTTAACAAGTGTGAAAAGATTTAGCCTGTAACAGTGGCACAGATTATAAATAAGATGATTCACCCTTATAATGTACCATAATTAATACAACGAGGTTGTCATAGAGTATGGCAATGGCCGTCAACTATCTGTCCTAAGAAGTGGTGGTCTCTCAGTTATGTCTGAGAAACTGAAAAGGCCAATTTTAGGTTATTTCAAATACACAAACAGCCTATGGACTGTTATTTCAGCACTGGAAATCCAGAAATCCAGGGACAATTATAATAATTCTGAAAGTTTTTGTCATATTAAAAATGATGAAAATTGTCAAGAGCGCCACTAAGTTTGAGTGAAATGGGCTTACCTTTCCCCCTAGTTTTGACATGTCTCCTTAGCAGGAGAATCCATTGGACTTAATTTAAGGAGACCTGTTAGAATGTCCATAGTACTGTCTTGTTCTTTTTTGGTAGGTCAGTGTGTAGGCTCTGTAATCAAATTATCTGTGTTCAGTACTTAGTGCTTTGTGATTGCAAGGGCTAAAGGGGGAGTCCTCCTTGGCCATCTGAAGTTTTGCTGAAAGTCACTGACATGAAGTGGATTGATTAATAGGAGAAAAGCCATATACATAAGTTTAATATTTATACGTTGGGTTCTCCAAAATGAAGACCCAAACATACAGTGGAATTATTCATTTTTATGCTTACATTTCTCAAAGAATGCATGACTGTATAGACATTTGACTGGACAAAAGGGATCTAATTCTCATAGACTGAGTGAGACACCCACCAAGGCATATCTGTCTAGATTCTTCCTGGCCTCTCTGAGCGGTTTGTCTTCCTTCTGGGTGTGGGGCAAGGCCCTATCTGGAATGGGGCCTTGGGACCTATAGTTAAACAATATAGGTCAGATCATTTCTTTGTGGGCAGTTTTTACACAGAAAGGCAGAAAGAAAATTAGAGTAATATTTTTAGATTTAATGGCTGGCTTTGGGGAGAAGGAATGCTAGTTTCTATGATCTGCCTTGGGGAAGAAGAATACTGGCTTCTATGGCTAACCTCATGGATGAATGGGAACAGATGGGCAGGAGAAGGCCAGACAAATCTGCTTTTGAGGTCTTCATTTTGGGGTATAGTTTTCTGAGCCCCAGCATGACATTTGACAATATCAGGGATCTTCCCCAGATCAGTTTTCACATAAGTAAAATGGAGATGATATACCTTTCTTTTCTTTTCTTTTTTTTTTTTTTTAAGTCGGAGTCTCACTCGGTCGCCCAGACTGGAGTGCAGTGGCCACTCCCGGCCACCGCAGCCTCTACCCGCTGGGCTCCGGCGATCCCTCGGCTTCAGCCTTCCAAGTAGCTGGAACTACAGGCGTGCGCTACCATGCCCGGCTAGTTTTTGATTTATTGTAGAGATGAGGTCTCGCCAAGTTGCCCAGGCAGGTCTTGAACCCGCGGGCTCAGGCAATCAACTCACCTCAGCCTCCCAAGACGCGGGATTACAGGCTGAGTCACCAAGCCCGGCTGATATACCTTTCTTATAGTGTTATGGGAGGATTAAATGCTTAACATCTTGAACAACATATAACAAGCCTCACTGGTGTAGATTATTGTTACACATAAGTATTTATAAGCAATAACTGCCTTTAGCAAGTTTACTAGTGTTTGTTTGATAAAGATTTACAGATGGTTTCTTTTTTAGAGGCATTGTCAAGACAGCATGACAAAGCAACACCCTTAATGTGTTGAATCTAATAGGGGGGACTGGTGAATAAACACATGAGATCTAGAAAACAAAAGGACTTATTTTATGTTTCTTTGGTCTAATACTTTAGGACAAGGTGTTAATTTTCATTTTAATGTTATTATTTTTGCAGAAATAGACAAATTATATTTTGATATATTGTATTAAAAGCTATTCAAAAATTAAAACTCTTCATAGAAGAAAAAAAAAAGCAATGCTTCTTTGTAATGATTGTTTTCAATTCCTATAAAGAGAAAGCCTGTGCCTCACATACAAGTATTTTTTTCCTACACTAATTACAAGCAAGGATCTAAAATTACTTTTGTTGCTGTTGTTTAAATCGTGGTCATGAGATAGACTGGATTATCCTGAAGAAAATAAGTTAAATAGTAGAATAGACACTATCAAACTATTCCACTACTTTGTAGAATTACTGTTCTCTTCAGTAGAGTTAGGGAGCAAATAAAGCATGTTGCATTGTGGCCACTCTTATTATCTAAATAGTGAACTGGAGAGATTAAACTGAAATTCATAAAACGAATAAATAGGCACTGCAATGTAGCGCTTTCTGTGTGTATAATGGACACTTACAAAAGGCAGAGAATGATACAATCTCTGGACCCATTACACAGATATTCATTCTTATGGGGATAATAGTGAGCTTCACTTTGTTATAAAAATTAGGGACTGGGTGTGATGGCTCATGCCTGTAATCCCAGCACTTTGAAAGACTGAGATGGAAGTATCACTTGAGGCCAGGAATTTGAGACCAAACTGGGCAACGTAGCAAGACTTCCTCTCTACAAAAAAATCAAAAATTAGCCAGGTGTGGTAGTACTTACCTGTAGTCCCTGCTGCTCAGAAGGCTGAGGAAGAAGGATCCCTTGAACCCAGGAGTTTGTCCCACCCTGGGAGACAGTGGGAGACCCTGCCTCTAAAAAGAAGAAATAAACCCCCCCCCAAAAAAAAACAAAAAAAAAACTAGGGTTGGGTTTAAGCTAAGGGAGATAGGAAAGTTCATATACTTCAAATGTATATTTTGACCTCACTTCTCACAGAAGTATATTATCTTCGATATGTCGCTGACCATCTTTGAACCTTAGTTTCTCATATGGAAACATAGAGATAGCCCCCTAATAGGGTAGCTAAGAGAACAAATTAGACTTGTATGTGTAAATTACATGGCAAGTTTTTTAAAAGCTTACTGAATAGCAAGCTATAACTTAAAAAAAAATTTGAACGTCCATTAAAGGTAGTAAATGAGCGTAAAATTGTGCAAACCTAAAAAAGATATAATAAAACATATAAACTATGCCTCCACCAGTTTGTCTTTTTGTTGTTGATAAATATTTATTGAGTATCCAATATGTGCATGGGACTGTGGTAGACCCTGAGGAAAACAGGTGATCAAGCCATCAATCTGATTTTAATTCGCTTACAGTCTATTTGTTAAGAACATCACATACACATGTATAATATAGGCCTGGATTAAATTGTTTTGTAAGAAATGCATGCTCAAATTATTTAGAGTTTAGAAGGGTTAGAAAAAACATAAGTTATTGTGTGATATTTACATGTGGCTCCATTCTAAGTGCTCTACATATATACAATTTAATCCTCCCTACAATTTATTGAGATGCCCTCTTCTATGTAACTCAGTCTACATCTGAGGAAGCCACAAAGATGAAACTTGGATTCATAGAAAGAGAACATGCTTGACTGTGTTAATCGCCACATAGATTAGGCAAGTGAAGATTTGGAAAAGGTCATTAGGTTTGGCAATTAATTCCTGGTACCTTCTTGATTGTAATTATGCACAGTTATAGAGATTTAAACAAATTGCAAATTATTCCATGGTAAGACTAAATATACAACTGAGATATGTTATGTATGTGTATATATATATATGAGTTGCATGTAAATATCATATATATGTATATATTTTTAGAAAGCAGGATTTATTGAGAGGACAGCAAAGCTCCCACAGTGGGAGGGGTCCTGAGGGGGTTGCTGATAACTTATATTTTTAAGACAGATGAGTAATATTGTTGAGTTGACATTGATGTTCGTAGCTCAGGGTGGGGACCCAGTTGTTAGGAGCCAAGAGAAACCAGAATAAGATTGATGCACTGATGCACTGAGAGGGAGGGTGTTCCCCAAGAAAGAGGGGTCAGTCACGTGAAGTAAAGCAGAGGGCCAGAAGCAGCAAAGGTGGCCAAGATCTGAAAGGTAAATCAGTGCTTGTGTTTTTAATAATGTGAATGTTATCCCGGAAGGAAGGTCTAAGATTGTTCCCATGAAAATATCTTAATACTTTGGAGAGGTAATTAAAAATGTGTGAAATATTGTATAAAGTGTGAATTATAGATGTAGTTAGATAGATGATGAATAGGTAATTAGATGTTTATTATAGTTTGTATAATCCTATAATAAAGATTGAAGATGCTAATACTGAATAGAAATGTCACTAAGCCATGCAGATTCGTTGTCAGTAAGTCACCAATGTACATGTCAAAAACAATGCAGACATGACCTGACACACAAAGTGAAGGAAAAATAAATGAGTGTACTTAAGTACAGTAAAAGAAAAGGGGATGAATGGGTAGGTGGTAGTAACCATTGCAATTAGTATTTAGTTGCCAAAAGCTCAAAGATAGTACATTAATATTAAAAATAATAAAGTGATTATAACATTAACAAAAATAAAAATAAACGTTGATATATTAATAATAAACTTTAAGATACACTTATTGAGCTTCCAGAATGTACCTGACACCATATCAAGCTGCTCTTAAATCCTCGCAACAAATCTATGATATCTTGTGTTACAAATGCAAAGAGATTTTTTAAAAATGTATCAAGATTATACAGTAATTATTCTACCAGTATCAGGTGTTGAGATTATGTAAAGTTCATATAATACAAGTACATTGGAAATATTCCAGATCATTGTAGCAGAGCAAATTATATAACTCAACAATAAAAAGTAGTTGAGGGCATAGACACTAACGCCTGCCTGAATGGCTTGGTTCCAGTTCTATCACTTAAGTAGCTGTCTGACCTTGGACAAATTGCTCATCTTCTCTGTGCTTTAGATTTTCCATTTCTAAAATGGGTATAAAAGTAGTGCCTATGATGTGTTGGTTAAGAGTTAAGTTAATAAGCATAAAAGGCTTAGAAAACTAGATTGCACCTAGTAAGCAATTTAAAGTGTTACCTATTTTTTTCTCCTGTCAGAATTCTGAAACATTGAGATTGGAAAAAGAGGAAAAGCATGTCCCTATATTTATTCTCTCATGACCCATCTTGAATGTGTTTCCTTTTTTGGATATACTTTTTGTATTTTTTTTTTTGTCTTTTTGAGTTGGAGTCTCACTCTGTCGCCCAGACTGTCACCCAGACTGTCGCGATCCTTCCGCCTCAGCCTTACAAGTAGCCGGAACTACAGGCGCGCGCTACCACGCCCAGCTAATTTTTTGATTTATTGTAGAGATGAGGTCTCACCAAGTTGCCCAGGAGGGTCTCGAGCCCGCGGGCCCAGGCAATCCACTCACCTCAGCCTCCCAAGGCGCGGGATTACAGGCTGAGCCACCGATCCCGGCCAGAACGTGTCTTAAAGTGAGAGTTATCCCTCCAACCATGAAATACTTCCTTCCCTACTTCCTTGGACTAAGGTAAAGGTGAAAAACATCAAGACCACTTGTCTGACACCAGATCAAATACAATTCACGTTACCATTCCCATCCTTCCTACCCTGCGCGCGCACTTGCTCTCGCTCTCTTGCTCTCTCCCCCGCCCTCTCTCTCTCTCTCTCTCTCTCTCTCTCTCTCTATATATATATATATATATTCCATTTTCCCCTAGATTAAGTGTTTAATGAGGAAATTATAAACTGTGGGAAACGTGGGATTGCTGACAATTGAGCTAAAACAACAAATTCAACATCTAGTGTTATTTTCCTTGAAAGATCAACTACCCTTAAGTTATAAGAAAAATATATATATTTCTATTTTACCTTGTATATCACATGCTACCAAATTAACATGTAGAGAGAAAAGAAGAATGGGCATTTCATGTCATTGCTACTTAAACAAAAAGTCTGTGCTAAAATGACTGAATTCAATATATTCAAATTAAGACTTTTGGTTTATAGCCTTAAAGTGCCTAGATTTTATTATAAAATCGCTGGGGCCAAAAACAGAATCATTAATTTGAAGTGAATAATAGATCCAAATATGAAAGTTAAAACAACCAAATTTCTACAGGAAAACATAGGAGAATATTTTCATGACATTGGAGTAGATAAAGACTTCTTTTTTTTTTTTGTAAGTTGGAATCTCCCTCTGTCGCCCAGACTGGAGTGCAGTGGCCGCTCCCGGCCACCGCAGCCTCGACCTGCTGGGCTCCGCGATCCTTCCGCCTCAGCCTTCCAAGTAGCTGGAACTACAGGTACGCGCTACCACGCCGGCTAATTTTTTGATTTATTGTAGAGATGAGGTCTTGCTTGCCCAGGCGGGTCTCGAACCCGCGGGCTCAGGCAATC